>PITA01034962.1:0-11006 GCA_004023965.1 Spilogale gracilis
AGGAAGAGGAGGAGGAGGAGGAAGAAGAGGAAGAAGAGGAGGAGGAAGGCTTGTCTCAGAGCATCAGCCGTATCTCAGAGACCCTGGCGGGCATCTATGATGACAACAGCCTGAGCCAGGACTTCCCAGGTGATGAGAGCCCCCGCCCGGACCCCCAGCCCCCACAGCCAACGCCAGCCCCTGGAACGCCACCCCAGGTAGACTCCACACGGGTGGACGGGGCCACCCGCCGGCGTGTCTTCGTGGTGGGGACAGAGGCTGAGCCCTGTCGGGAAGGCAAGGTCTCAGTGGAGGTGGTGACCGCTGGTGGAGCCGCCATCCCGCCAACCCTGCTGCCACCGGGCGACTCAGAGATTGAGGAGGGCGAGATCGTCCAGCCGGAGGAGGAGCCCCGGGTGGCGGTCTCCCTCTTTCGGGCCAGTGGTAGCCGGGCGGCGCGCCCCCCGCCTGTGGCTGCAGCACCCCCCACGGCCCAGCCCCCGCCCCTGCCGCCTGCTCCCCGGGCCCCCGAGGGGGACGACTTCTTGTCTCTGCACGCCGAGTCGGATGGCGAGGGCGCCCTGCAGGTGGACCTAGGAGAGCCGGCCCCTGCTCCGCCAGCGGCTGACACGCGCTGGGGCGGCCTGGACCTGCGCCGCAAGATCCTGACGCAGCGGCGGGAGCGCTACCGCCAGCGATCGCCCTCCCCGGCCGCTGCCACTGCGGCCACCGCTGCCCCCGCAGGGCCCCCCACCCGCAAGAAGTCGAGGCGGGAGCGCAAGCGGAGTGGCGGTGAGGCCAAGGAGGCTGCCTCGTCCTTGTTGGGCGTGCCGCCCGCCCCACCGGCCCCGGCCTCCCCCTGGGACTCCAAGAAGCACCGCTCCCGGGACCGCAAGCCGGGTTCACACACCTCGTCGTCCGCCCGGCGACGCTCGCGGTCCCGTTCTGCCCGCCGCCGCTCGCGCAGCACCGACCGCCGACGCGGGGGCAGCCGCAGGTCTCGGTCCCGGGAGAAGCGGCGGCGGCGGCGGCGCTCGGCCTCCCCGCCCCCAGCCACCTCCTCGTCCTCATCGTCCAGGCGCGAGCGGCACCGTGGCAAGCACCGAGACGGTGGTGGCAGCAAGAAGAAGAAGAAGCGGTCGCGGTCCCGGGGTGAGAAGCGGTCTGGGGACAGCGAGAAGGCCCCGGTGCCCACACAGCCACCCTCCGGCTCCAGCTCCTTGGGCGCAGAGCGCGACAGCCGCCGCAGGGGGGCTGTGCCACCCTCCATCCAGGATCTCACGGACCATGATCTCTTCACCATCAAGCGGACCATCACCGTGGGCCGGCCTGACAAGCCCGACCCCCGTGGCCCCTCACCCGCCCCGGCCTCCTCGCCCAAGCGCGAGGTCCTGTATGACTCGGAGGGACTGAGCGCCGAGGAGCGGGGTGGCAAGAGCAGCGAGAAGGACCGGCGCCGCTCCGGGGCTGCCTCCTCCTCCTCTTCCTCCAGGGAGAAGGGGTCACGGCGGAAGGCGCTGGATGGGGGGGATCGGGACCGGGATAGGGACAGAGATAGGGACAGGGACAGGTCATCCAAGAAGGCTCGGCCTCCCAAGGAGTCAGCGCCCTCCTCTGGGCCCCCGCCAAAGCCACCAATCAGCAGTGGCTCAGGCTCATCGTCCTCCTCATGCTCCTCTTCCTCCCGGAAGGTGAAGCTGCAGTCCAAGGTGGCAGTGCTGATCCGCGAAGGTGTCAGCAGTACCACACCAGCCAAGGAAGCTGCCTCGGCAGGGCTGGGCTCAATCGGGGTCAAGTTCAGCCGCGACCGGGAGAGCCGCTCCCCCTTCCTCAAGCCCGATGAGCGGGCCCCCACAGAGGTGGCCAAAGCAGCTCCGGGTAGCACCAAGCCCAAAAAGACCAAGGTCAAGGCCAAGACTGGGGCCAAGAAAACCAAGGGGACCAAGGGAAAGACTAAGCCATCTAAGACAAGGAAAAAAGTCCGTAGTGGGGGCAGCGGCGGGGGCAGCAGTGGCCCTGTGACGCTGAAGAAGTCCAAGGCGGACAGCTGCAGCCAGGCAGCGGGAGCCAAGGGGGTGGAGGAGACCTGGTCTGGGGAAGAGCGGGCAGCCAAGGCCCCCAGCACCCCACCCCCTAAGGCAGCCCCTCCGCCTCCCGTGCTCACACCAGACTCACAGACCGTGGATAGCAGCTGCAAGACACCCGAGGTCTCCTTCCTTCCTGAAGAGGCCACTGAGGAGGTTGGGGTCCGCGGTGGGGCGGAGGAGGACGAAGAAGAGGAGGAGGAGGAGGAAGAAGAGGAGGAGGAGGAGGAGCAGCAGCCTGCCACCACCACAGCCACCAGCACAGCAGCAGCAGCTGCCCCAAGCACTGCCCCTAGCGCAGGGTCCACGGCCGGTGACTCAGGAGCAGAGGACGGGCCAGCCACCCGTGTCTCCCAGCTGCCTACGCTGCCCCCACCCATGCCCTGGAACCTGCCTGCTGGTGTGGACTGTACCACCAGCGGTGTCCTGGCCTGTGAGTGTGCCCAGGGGTGGGGCGGGGGGGTTGCTGGCAGGTTGGGATGAGGCAGAGGTTCTAGGGATCAGACTTGGAGGCAGTGGGGATGCCCTGGAAGGGGTTGGTGCCCAGTGTCCCAGACTCTGAGGGGCTTGGGTGGGTGAGGGCTTGATCAGGGTCTGTCCAGGAGGCCCACTGATATCTGGGTGTGCTGGAAGAGAGCAGGCAGATGAGCGCGGAGGTGGCTAGCCCAGCACAGACTAGGGGCTGCCTGGAGGTGGACCAGGATAGGTGTGGAGGGACCAGAAAGAAGAGGGTGAGCAGGCAGCAGTGTCCCTTGGGGGATGGCAATAGGCCACAGGGGGCTTGAGATGAACTCTCACATCTGCCACCAACTTGTCCCTAAGTGACCTGTCCATATTGCCCTCTGACAACACATACCTTAAGTTCTAAGAATGGGGTGGGGGTTGGGGGTGCAGGGCGGTTCTCTCAGTGGCCGAGGCCCCCTTTTCCCAGCTCTGAGTCTAAGACCCATGGCCTCTCTAGGGGCCCAGGGTGGGAGGTGGCAGCAGGTGGCAAGATGTCACTCACTGGCCCCTCTCATGTCAACTCCTGATCTTGTCCTCGACTATGTGCTCCTTGCAGTGACTGCACTTCTCTTCAAGATGGAAGAAGCCAATCTGGCAAGCCGAGCAAAGGCCCAGGAGCTGATCCAGGCCACCAACCAGGTAGGCTCCCCTGGGGAAGAGTCCCCACAGTTCCTTCCCTTGTCCCTTGACTCTAGTCAGGAGAGGAGCTGCAATTCGTAGCAGACCTTGGGACAAGGAAGAGATTGGCCAGAAGAGGAGCCTCTGGCCCCTGGAACTATTTGGGAAACCGGGGCAGGAATGATGGGAGTACATGGTCTCTCTTCCTCTCCCCCTCCCTTTGTTCATGCTCTCTCCAACCTCTTCCCACAGATCCTCAGCCACCGAAAGCCACCCTCTAGTCTGGGGGTGACACCAGCTCCTGTGCCCACCTCTCTGGGGCTCCCTCCTGGTCCCTCTAGCTACCTGCTCCCTGGCAGCCTCCCCCTGGGGGGCTGCGGCTCAACCCCTCCCACCCCCACCGGGCTGGCTGCAGCATCTGACAAGCGAGAGGGCAGCAGCAGCTCTGAGGGACGTGGGGACACAGACAAGGTGAGCTGGGCTTGGGGGTGGTGGGTGGCTGGTGGCAGCTTTGCAGAGAACAGAAACAGATAGACGCAGGGGTCTGAGGAGGATGGGATACTGATGCCCACAGGCAGGAACTCAGATCAAACCAAAGTCACTAAATCATAAGGAGCTCAGCTTTCCTTAAAACAGTTGAGTGGGAGATGGGTGCTGGGCAGATTTTTTTTGTTGTTTTTTTCCTCCCATCATGGATGCATAGAGAAGGCGAGGGAGGTACGGGGGCATGACACATAAACTCAAACGTGCTGATCCGCCTGGATGGCTGTGTGCTTCGTGCTTCTTCCCGTCCCTCCCTCCCTGTCCCTTTGTGTGAGAGGGAGTGCGGTTTGCAAAAGGAAAATCAGGCATGTTGTAGGGGCAGGAGGAAGAGTGGTTGCCGGTGAACTCGAACAGGTTTTTCCTCAGCTGCATCTGGCTCCTGCTCGGGGTCTTGGCGATTTTCCTTCCGGTCACGTCTGGATGTTTTCTGTCCTGGTCCGACATCTCATTGCCTGGAAGATGGCGTTCCCCAGCCCTCATGTATATTTTGTGCGGGCAGGGGACGTGTGCGTCCTGGTTCAGGGTCACCGGGGAGGGACCCGGGGTCCACCCTTAGCAGATACTCAAGTGACACATGGAGGCCTAGGTTGGCCTGCGGTCAGGGGTGATGGCAGCAAGGGGAGCGCAGGACAGGGGCTGAGCCTACAGGCAGGGGAGGGGAGGCCAGGGCTTCTGCAGGAACTCATCTGACCTTCACTGTCCTTTCTTCCCCTGTCACCGCCTTTGCCAGTATTTGAAGAAGCTGCACACACAGGAGCGGGCAGTGGAGGAAGTGAAGCTGGCCATCAAGCCGTACTATCAGAAGAAGGACATCACCAAGGAGGAGTACAAGGACATCCTGCGGAAGGCTGTCCACAAGGTGGGGCCCAGAGGGGAACAGGTACACGGGGGTGGGGAGAGGAAGAGGAGGAGAGACAGACACACGCAGACAGATGTTGCACAGATGAGGAGCCGGGAGAGATGGGTCTGTCTGGAAGGTGAGGTGGGGGAACGGGATTTGCTCAAGCCCGCCGGGGCGTAGCTGCTGGCATCAAGGCTACGAGTAGGGGTGTTGGCCTAGAATTGGGGGGAGCAGCTCCCATCCGCATTGCCAGCTGTGCTCACCAGTTCAGGTGGTGGGGACCCTGGGGGGCTGGCAGTGACCGCAGCTCCCCTTCACTGCCTAGATCTGCCACAGCAAAAGCGGGGAGATCAACCCAGTGAAGGTGAGCAACTTGGTGCGGGCCTACGTCCAACGCTACCGCTACTTTCGCAAGCATGGCCGCAAACCAGGCGACCCTCCAGGGCCCCCGCGGCCGCCCAAGGAGCCCGGGCCCCCTGATAAGGGTGGCCCAGGTCTGCCCTTGCCCCCTCTCTGAGACCCTCAGCCACCCCTTCCCTCCTTTGCCTCTTTGGAAGTCTGGACGTATTTATGGCTCCACCTCCCCACTTCCCTCCCCCAGTCAGTGGGATGATTGGGGGAGGGTTGCTGCAGGGAAGAGGAGAGCCCCATGCCCTGCCCCACCCTGTGCCCCTTGCTCCCAAGCCTGTCCCCATTGCCCCTCCCTTCTGTTTGTGTCCCTCCCCCAATTTCATTAAAGATTTCATGAAATGTTAGCCCTGAGCCCCATGATTTTAGCCCTTTCTTTCCAGAGACCAGTTTGGGAAAGGGTTGGGAAGATGCGCTGGCAGTGTGGACCGTGTCTGAGGGCAGTGAGCTGGGTGTGACTTGGGGCAAGTGCATTTGCCTCTCTGGGCCTCAGTTTTCTCATCTTTGAAGTGGGTGTCAGAGGGATGAAGACCCAGGCAAGTGAAGCACTTCTAGCATACCTGGTATTTAGCCACTGCTCTTGACAGAAAGTGGCAGTTGGCTGGGAGGTTGGGGTCCCAGGTCCTGCCTACACAGTATCTTCTAAGCTCAGGGCCCTAGGTGCTATTG
The DNA here is from genome assembly GCA_004023965.1 of Spilogale gracilis. Classification (NCBI taxonomy): domain Eukaryota; kingdom Metazoa; phylum Chordata; class Mammalia; order Carnivora; family Mephitidae; genus Spilogale; species Spilogale gracilis. The sequence continues at coordinate 5,647 of PITA01034962.1, forward strand.
GTCTGCCCTGGAATTGCCCCAGCAACAGGACCTTTGTCCCCCATTGAGTTAGATTCTCTTTTTACCAGCCTTTGGAGGTTGGGGTGAGGTTATCCATTCTCCTGAGGAAGAAAGGGAAAAACTGAGGCACAGAGCAGCAGGGGCCACACTGGCCTCCATCAGTCCCCACTGAGGTGGGCGGGCTTTAAGCCTGGAGCCCAGAACTCCTCTACAACTGCCTGTTGGCCCACGGCCTGGAAGGGATGACTTGCCTGAGGTCACCCAGCAGGACCTGGGAGGGGACCTAAGGCTCCCTCCCCCAACTGATGGGATGATCCAGGTGAAAGGTTCTTTGCTAATTAGACAGTGACCTGAACTGTTCATAGAAAAGACAGGGGTTCTAGATTCTGCTCCAGGGCCTCCCTTGGATAGCAGCAACCGTGGAGTCAGACTGGATTCTAACCCATCTTGTTTCCTGCTTTGTCACCTTTGCTCTTCTCCAAGCATCAGTGTCTTGGTCTGTAAAATGGGGGTGACTGTCACCTCCTCACCAGGTCCCTGGGAAGAGGTAAGGAGGTAACAGGTATCAGCTGCCCCCTTCACAGTGTCTGGTCCTCATGCAGTGAGCATCTGGGGTGTGGGTTCCTTGCACAGATGACTACACTAAGAAGGAGTAACACTTAGCCTAGGTCAGGGTTAGCCTGGAACTAGCTGACACCTCACACCATGACACACAGTGGTGACAGTGGCAAGAAATAGTTTATTGGCCAAGGTGAAGGCACGAGGAGACAGCACCCGTGAGGAGTGAGGGATCAGACCTCCCCAGTGACCTAGAAATCCATGTCCTCTACCAGGTCCTGGAGGTAAGCCTTGTACTGCTCTGAGGTGAGAGAGAGTGGGTAGCTGTTGGAAATGTGCAGGTCCACAGTGTTCTCCAGTGAGGAAGCACCCTCTGACCGTGCCATGTCCAGCAGGGCCCTGAGGCATGTGGGAACAACCTGCAGGAAGAGAGGGGAGAAACAGGAATCAGGGGACACACGCAACACAGTTTACTGTCGGGTGGGATTGAGTGGACTACAACTCCAAGCAGTCCCCACCGTAACCCAGGATGAAACGTTAGGCTCAGGGCTGCTTGGAGCTTTAGTTTTACCCCATAACCTCAACCACCAGTGGCCTGAGACATTTCTTAGGGCTGAGATGCTGGAGGGGTTCCCAGAAGCTAGGGCCGAGCGGCTTGTGGTCAGAAGGACTCCTAGGACTTGTAGTCCCCAGGCTTCCACATGGTTTTGAGTGTTCAGAACAGGTTGGGGGTGAGGCCAGGAGAGGGACACCCAGAAGCTCCTGGGGATGAGAAACTAGTGGTTGTAGAGACTCTTGGAAGCTGTAGTTCCTCAGAGGGACTTCTGGGAATTGTAGTTCCTCCTCCCTTTGTTAAGATCAACCCCTTAGCTCCAGAAGCCAGGGACTGCAGCACCTTGACCATCACGAGCTTCTTGGTCCACGGTTGGTCCTGGGGCCATGGCTCCCCCATGCAGAACCAGAGGGTGTAGCGTGGTGAGTGTCGGCTTCCTTCGAGGAAGGCAATCAGATCTGGGGGCCCAAGATTCTAGTCAGGTATGGGAAGAGGACCCTCTACCACCTATCCCTCCTTGCCCCGCAAACCTATGAGCCTCACCTTCTTCCCTGACCTGAAGCCTGACACCTGTACCACCATGCTAGATGGCTGCTGATCTGGGAAAAGTCCCCACACAATCTTAAATGTTTTTCCTCCCATCAGGATGGGGCTGGTGCACATCACCCCCCTTGTTTGGGATAGCAAGGAGTACAGTCTCCACAAGGATATTCCCCGATTCTGGAGTACAAAGTGGTTGGCAGTTTCTGCTCTTTAACCCCCCCTAAGGCCACATTCTCCTGATAGTGGCCACTAGCCATTGTGGCTATTTCCGTTTAAATAGTAACTAACTAAAAGCAAATACAATTTAAAACTCCTTTCCTCAGTTGCATTGGCCTAAGTACTCAATAGCCACCGGGGCTGGTGGATGCCAAATGGGACAATGCAAATCCAAAATATTTCCATCACTGCAGACATATCTACCGGATAACAAAGCCCTAACAACTGTTAATAGTGCAGACTGGCAGCTAATTCCTCTAGCACCTTCTGTACACTGGGCCCTGCGCCCCTACCAGCTGCAGCAAAGGGGATGGTCCTCGGGCACACTCAGAGCATCCCCATTGTTTGCCTCACAAGCAAAGCAGCAGGGCCTCAACTGGAACTTGGGGATCTAGAGGTTTGAAATCTTTTTTTTTTTTTTTTCAAAGAGAGGGAGGGAGAGTGGTGGGGAGGGTCAGAGAGAGAGGAAGAGAGAGAGAATTTTAAGCAGGTTCCAAGATGAGTGCAGAGCCTGACTCGGGGGCTTGATCTCATAGCCCTGAGATCATGACCTGAGCTGAAACCAAGAGTCAAAAACTTAACTGGCAGAGCCACCCAGGCGCCCCCAGAACCCAGAGTTCTTAACCACCATGACCTAGTCTTTCTACGGCAGTGCCATAAGGCCTCACTTCACTCACCTGACACGAAAGGCCTCAGGTCGAACACATCTCCTTCCTCATCCTTGGGGACCTCGCCGCTGGGCCCGTGACTGCTGTCAGGGAAGAGGTCCTCGCACAAGGACCAGTATGTGTGGCAGTGCCCCAGCCTCCGGGCCCAGAGCCGCTGTCCTGCCCTGCACAGAGCTAGTCCCCCGCCCAGGCAGCTCAGCACACGCCTCACATAACCTATCGCACCCCTGTCTGTCAGCGACACCCCAGGGTCTGGCAGTATGATTGGCTGTCCAGGCAGTGTCCTGTCCCCTGATTCTGACGCCACCAGCCGTAGGCCCCTTGGGCAGAAGACAGTCTGCTGGAAGACTTGGCGGCCCCGGTAGAAGGCAGTCACCTCGAACTCCCACTCTGAGTGGTGGCAGAAGTGACATGAAGGGGGAGTGAGATTGAGAGAGCATAACTGGGCGTGGTGCCCCAGCCGCCCACCCCCCCCCCACACACATACCTGGCACTCACCTTCCTCAGGCACCAAGAGTCGTCTCAGTGGGTTTTCAGGGGGCTCCGAGTTTGGGCAGGGAGGAGGGATGTCTATGGTGGGGCTCCCCAAGAACGGAGGGGTCTGCTCGGGGACCAGAGCCAGGCTCGAGGGCCCTCCATCTGGGAATGGGGCCAAGACCATGTCACCCAGTAACTCCTCTAGTATATCTTCCTGGAGAGAAGAAAAAGGAAAGGATCTGAGCATTTCTATAGCCCTTTCTAGAGACTTCATATGGACCATGCCTTGGGATCCAGAGAGGAGTCGGACCTGAGCTTTGCCCTCAAGGGGCTTCCCTGTGAGGACAGATGGAGGGGGGCAGGAGACAAGCATAGGCACAGACAGCAAAATATATTGTATATACTGGGTGCTACTTTTGGCCCAAGGGGAGCAGCTAATTCCAGCCCAAGGATCTGGCCCTCTGCAAGCAAGACCTGAGCAGAGAAGGCTGGACGCAATTTCAGAGAGGACTTGCCCCGGCACAGACATCAGCAAGATCAAAGGTAGGGTGGTTCGGCGTTCCTGAGAGGCTGAGGGAACTAAATTACTAAATAGTAATACTATTACTAAATAGTAATAGAAGCTTTGAAATTCTGGGAAGGTGTCTTAGGGCCCAAAATTCTGGTGAAAGCTCTGAATTTTCTCTGAGGATGCTGGAAGCCATGAAAGGGCTATGAGCAGGGGAGGGACAGGATTAGCTCAAGATCAGGTGGGGGACAGCCTGCAGGGCAGAGGATGGAGGCTCAGGATGAAGACTGGGGTGATGGTGCCGGGGGGAAAAAAAAGAATGCCTGAAAAAGGCGGTGGGGACAGAGAGAAGATGGGTTTGACAGGGCAGGAAGGTTGGGGTGTATGCTTACCTGGGTATCTGAGGTACCACATCTGCCATTGGTACCTGGAGCCGTGACCAACTCAGGAAAGTTCCCAGTTCCTGTCAAGGAAGGTCGTGAGTGGAGTAGGGTGTTGGGGACACTCAAAATCCCATCCCTCTCCATGTGAAGCCCCACTTCTGGCACACCTGAGATCACAAACTCATAGACCTTGTGCGGGTCCTGGGGGTCCTTGCTCCGATCCTCTGCTAAACGCAACCCCTCCTTCCGGTTCAGGGCGGATCGGAAATTCCTCTTCCAGGTGGGCAGATCAGGTTTATCCTTTCCAGGAGTGTAGGCACCGCTGGCCTCAGCCCACGCCTGGGGATCCAGTGGGTACCAGGATAGTGAGGAGGATGACCAAGACCTCGCCCCTAGGGTTCTTTCCCATGGCAGGTTCTAATTTGGCAAGGATCCATCCTCAAACTCTTGGATTCTCTGCATCCGAAGGTCCCTATCTTCACATTTTGAAAGCTTTGCTTTCTAAGCCAGCCTTCCAGGCCCTACTGGGGGTCTAAACTCTGCCACCAACCTGCCCCAGGACACCTTCTGTAATAACCCCGCCCCCTCGCATTCCGACTCGGGTTTACCACCACTGGTATATCCTAACTTAGAAATCACCTCAGCTTCTGGGCCAAGTCTCCTCTCTAAGGTTCCGAGGCCCGCCCCCAGACTTCTACGACCGAGAGCCCCGCCCTCTGCAACCCTGAATGCCCCGTTTGCACTCCTTCCGAGATCTAACCCAGCTTTTCCGGTTCTTTTTCCGGAACCCGGCCGCTCTAACCTTGCCTGCCATCCGACACTAGTCGGCTAATCCTACTAACCCTGCCCAATCTTGTCCTAACTCCACTCACCTCCACCTGCGCGCGTTTAGCGCCCGCCAGCCGCACGCGTGCTAACCCCGCTTCTTCGGCTCCGCCCCCTGCGAATCCACCCCTCCCCGGCGTCCCGGAAGCTCACGCACCTGGAAGATGCCGAAGTCCTCCTGCTGGGCATCCTGCCGCAAGCCGTGCTTCCAAGGGATGCGGAAGCGTGTGCGGCTCTCGTCCAGCCAGGCCACCCCCTCCAGCTGCCCCAGGTCCAGCTGCGACACCAGCCAGGGCAGAATCCGCGGCTTTGGGGTTCCCATGGTCCGGCCTGCACTTAGAGGGCAGTTCGTGGGTGCGGACCGGTCCCCTCTTCTTTCCTCACCTTCTTCTATGTAGACCCTCTTACTTCCCCAATTCCGCCAGTGTAGATCCCTCCCTCTTCTGTTGTAAACCCTTTTCTCCTCTGCCCTCCCCGACATCATCCCATCCCTCTCCTTCCAAGATAGTTACCTCTACTTCCAAGATAGAGCCTCCCCTAGGTATTTCAAGGCAGACGTTACTCACTTGTAGATCTCTACTTCCCGCACTTATCCGTGCTATAGACCCTTTTACAATTGCCCCACAAAA
>PITA01034963.1:0-11010 GCA_004023965.1 Spilogale gracilis
TTTTTTTAGGTAGGCTCCATGCTGGGTATGGGGCACAACACAGGGCTTGAACTCACAACCCTGAGATCAAGACCTGAGCTGAAATCAAGAGTCGGATGCTTAACTGACTGAGCCACCCAGGTGCCCCTGAAATAGGTTGTTATCAGTGTCCAGTAACACCCAACTGCACCACTTAATACTGTGTGGCTATGGGGAAATCACCTTCCCTCTCTGATCTAGTACTATCGTCTGTGAAATGGGTATCATGCTACCCGCCTCACCAGGGCTGTGCTTGCTTTGAATGAGAAGACACACACAAGGCGCTCACTGCAGCAATGGCTTGTGCCACCACTGGGCTGCGCTGGGCCCTGAGTGCTGGGCCCTGAGGGAGGACACCCTGATGGTGGCTGCTGTTGGTATCATTATCAGAGATAGGATGACTGTGTCACAGGGCTGGCAGGAGAACCTACCAGATAGCACGGGCAGGGCTCAGCACCTGGCATGTGGTAGGAATTCAGTAAACGTCGGAAGTTAAAACCTCAAGGGGGGTCACTGAAAGAAGGGACAGGTTCCCTGCAGACATTAGTGGACCTCCCAATTCTGCCCTGGACCAGCCCTGTCCCTCAGGCACTCGGGATATGAAGGGAGGGAAGGTGTGGGCAGAAGCCTGGACCAGGGATCAGATTTTAGTCTTGACTGTCCAGTTTCCCTCCGTTCTCTGTGCAACCTATGGGAAGTCGGCTAACCTCTCTGAGCTGCAGTTTGTTGAGGGTTTGAGTAAGACGGGAAGGTGTCTTCTGGTCTCAGCATTGTAAGATTCCGACTCAGTGGCCAGCTTAGGCTCCAGAGGGAATTCTCCACCCACCTTTCCAAGAAGGTAACAACAATAGTGCCACTCACTGTTGCTAGGAAGTAGGTGGGGCACTTTTTGATCTTCCTCAAACAGAACAGTGAAGAAGGCAGATGGGGAAACCGAGGCACAGGGGCTTGGCAAGTGGCTTCTCAACCTCTCAACACGGCCACTTCCAGGCTAGCCTCGCCACAGGGAAATCTGGTCAACCTCGGGGAAGCGTTCCCTCTCCTACCAGGAAGCAAACCCGTCTTGGCCAGAGACCCAGGCCAAACCTAGAATTCACTGAGCAGAAAGGGATCTGAGAGTTCTTGATTCCTGTGGGCATGTGCCCACACGCACACACACACACTTCACAGGTGGGTAAATGGAGGCTCAGAGAAGACAGGAGACTCTCCAGGGGCCCATTCTACAGCCTCTCTGTGCAGATACCAGTCTCAGAAAATGGTTGTAAAGTGAATCTCCAGATCCCTAAGCTCACCACCCCTACAGCCCATCCTAACACAGGCAAAAATCAGGGACAAAGGAAAGCAAGTCCTGAGATTCAGCAGCCACCAGACCCCCCCTCTTCCTCTCCGCTTCTCTTTGTGTAGGGCAGAGGGGGAGGGAGCTGCCTGAATGAACCTCAGATTTAATGAGGGGAAGAGGGAAAGGAGAGGGGGCTGGGAAAAGGGAAAGGAGAAGGGGCCTCCCAGCTCCTCCCCTTTGCTGGCTGCGGCCCCAAAGCAGAGGCTGGCTGCCACCCCAAAGCAGAGGCTGGCTGCCCCTGAGGTCCCCCAGCCCAGGCGACCAGGTACTGATTCCCCCTCCCCTGCACACTCCAGGCCCCCTCAATTCCTGGGTCTTCCAACCCAGAGCTGGGCCTGCTGGTGGATGGCAACCCAAATCGACCTCACTCAAGGGTGGCTTAGGAAGGCAGATGGGGGCTTCCTCCGCACCCGCATTTCAGGCTCTGGGGCCTAGAGGGGAAGGGTCTGGAGCTCACTGGGGAAGTGCCCAGGACTTAGTGTGAGCTAGTCTGAAAGAGGCAATGACAAGGCTGCAGAGAGACAGACTGGACGGTAGAACAGATGTACAGACACCCATGAGATAGACAATGATGGAGAAGCCACGGAGGGACAAAGACAGTGGGATAAACAAACGGTCAGAGACAGATGTCAAATATAAGTGGGCAAACTGAGGCAGGCGGGCAGCTAGACAAACTGAGGGATGGATTGCCAGAGGGGCAGGAAAAGACACTGCAGAGTGGGGCAGGGACCAGGCGGGCCACACAAAGAAGTCAGAATGTCCGAGAGAGACTACAGGCGTACAGGCGAGGACGTCCCCAAGTTGGGCGAGGTGGGGCAGCAGGGCGCACCCCCACCCCGGGCTCCCGGCCTCAGTCTTCCCAGTCCCGGACAGGCGCGCCCGCCCAAGGCCCGCCCCTCCCCCCGCCACCCCGGCGCGCCCCACCCCTCCCTCGCGGTAACCCGAGCCCCGGACACCAGCGGTCCCCGGCGCCCCCGGGTCCGGGATGGGGTGGGAGGACCGAGGGACGGGGGACCCGAGGGGCGAGGTGGCGGGGTGCGGACCCAGAAAGACAAGTTTGGAGGAAGAAAAAGAAGAAACTATTTGGAGGAAGAAGACGGGACAAAAGTGCGGGGCCGAAGAAAGAGCGGCGGCGCGCGGGCGGGTCAGGACTCACGCAGCTGAGCACGGAGCAGGCCCCCAGGCAGGCCCCCATGGCGGCGGCGCGGGGTGCGGGGCGCCGGGTGCGGGGCGCCGGGTGCGGGGCGCGGGGCGCGGGCGACGGGATCGCTGGGGCTCCGGGCGCCGGGTCCTGGCCCCGCCCCCGCCCCGCCCCGGTCCGGTCCGCCCCGCCCCGCCCCACCTGCCGAAGCCTCTCGCTGCTTTCCGGCGGCTCTCAGAGCCTCCGGAGACTCACCTGGGGCAGGTGCACCCCGCAGGACCTGCAGGGAAAGTGATGGGGCCCCGGACACCTGGGGCCATGTGAGCCGTGCAGCGGTACCCGACCCTGCCCCGGGTTCAAGTCCTATTCCAAAGCGAGGGTTTGGAAATACCGAGACCTGAGTTCGAATCCCAGCAAGGCCACAGGGTGACCCTACAACTGTCCCCTCACAAGGAGCAGAAGCCGAGTGATGGTCGCCTCAAACTCTTCGGTGTAGAGCCTCCACCCAATACACAGGTGTTGAATGGTGCATGATTGGATAAAGAAACTTGGGCAAGACTCTTCACCTCTCTGAACCTCAGTTTCCCCATCGGTAAAGTGAAGATACCCACCTCATGGGGCTATTATAAAACATAGTAGATGCCTGACAAATGTGAGTTCCTCTTCATTCCTATGTCTCCTAAGACCCTGGCCTCACACTCTTTCAGCCCTGCTTCCCTCCATCCACCCCTTCTTCAAGCTCTACTGACTCCTGTCTTGGACCACATGCTCCCATGAGCCATTCCTGCTGGCTGGCTTATTGCTCCCTGGAGATGCCCAAACTCTGGCCCCCAGCTAAGGAGGTCAGAAGGGGCGGGTGGGTCACATTACCAGCCAACTGCCCCTCAAGGGTAGGTGAGGAAGGCCCAGAATGGAGGCTCTGTAATTATTCTCAGTTTACCCTCCAGCCATCTCCTCACTCAACCCTAGACAGATGTTAGGGCAGGAAGTCTAAATGCCTCACCGCTGGCCCTGGGGCCAGAGATCCTGCTTGACTGCCTCCTTGGGTGATTCATGGAGGGCCGGGCTAATAACTGTGCCCAGGACTGTTCCACAAACACACCCCACAGCTTCCCTCCTCCCCACTTTTGTCCACATGATGGCTTCCCTCTGGAAAGTCTTTTTTTTCTCCTTACCCCCACGCTTTTCTGCCCTTGGAAGCCTCGCTCACAACCCATATCTTCTCAGTGAAGAGAACCACCGCTGGCCCAAAACCACCATCTGGCCCCATTAGGAATGAATATCCTCAGCTTCCCTGCGTTTCCACTACGCGGACCTATGTTACGACCTCACAAATAACTCAAGTCATCAGAAAGCTGGAGCAGGTACCAAACTCCTTCACCAACGTGGTCCCATCCAAACCCCACAATCACCCTAAGAAGTAGATTCATTCCCTGCTCCACCCACTTTACAGATCAGGAAACTGAGGTTCAAAGTAAAGTGATGTGCCACCAGTAAACCTAGCCCTGAACCAACACGGACTGTGATTATCGTGGTTGTTATTGTGGCTGAAGGCCACACAGGTCAGAAGGGCTGAGCTGGAAGACCACCTGGCCTGGTCTTGACCTTGGAACGCAAGACCTATCCCTGACATCTCACGGCCTTTCTTGGAAAGCGGACCATATTCTCTCTCTGTGCAAGAATAGGTGTGGTCCTTCCCTAGTCCGAGACCCACAGGAGACTGTGAGCCACACAGGGACTGTCCACGTCTGGCCGCCCCTCCCTTGACCTGGGCCCAGCACCGGGCCCGGCACACAGGAAGCGGTCCGTGCTTGGTGCATGAATCCGTGCCTGAACCTCCACCACAAGCCCAGTTTCCACCATTGGTTGTGACTGATGGTCTGATCCCAAAACATCCCATCCGCAGTCCTCTTCTCTCCAACAACCCTGTGTCTGCAATGCCACCAAGAAGTCTGAGGGGACGCTTCCCACAGTCACCCACCCCAAGTCAGCATCTTTTGATGCTTGTGCCCCAAAGGCCTGACTCTCCCTTTTTCTCCCTCTCCCACGGCCTAATCCAGGAGAAAGTACCCCAAACCAAAACAAGCCACAGCTGAGACTCTTCTTCTGTCAGAGCCACTGTCACCTTCAGCCATGCTGGGGGTCACTTCACCTCCTTCCCCTCCCCTGAAATGGAGCTGCTTATTCAGCTTAACCTCCCAGAACAGTTGCGAAGGTGGAGAAAGCATTGGAAGAAATAGGCAGTTGTCTGAAAGGAGGAAAGGTTTAACAGGATCGCAAGTACCCAATCCTACTTGGTTTTAGATTGCAATTTTCCAGAGCAGAGTGTCTCACTGCCGGTGTCCCAGCCCCACCCCACCGAAGATCCCCAAGACCTAAGTGAGCAGCCCTGGAGGCCCCTCGAGACCCCCACAGCACCCGACAAGGAGGGGCCAACCGTGCTGTGAATTACTCACTGGGCTGCCCTGTTCCGGCAACTCCTCCTCCTTCAGCCTCACGCTTCTCATCTGTAAAATGGAGACCATCGTGTTTGCTCCAGCTACCTCAGGGGATTATTGAGAGATGAAATGAGGAGGTAGATAAAGAAGTTTCATTTCTTCTGTCTTGCCCAGCCCAACCACCTGTCTCTCGGTCTTAAACCTCCTTCATGGACCAGAGTCACTCTCTCATTCCTCCAGAGGTGAGATCATAGTCAGCAGCTGTGTGACCTTGGCAAGTCACTCAGCGTCTCTGAGCCTCACTGGAGGTTGAGATTCAGAGTCATTGCCGTTCTTTCAACCACATCATACCGTGTAAACTATACTCATTGAGGGAAATGTGCAAGAGTCATATTGTCCATCCTTCTGTGCCCATCAAACAGCCCAGACTGGTGCTCAGCTCTCCAGGTCCCAAAGGAAACAGCCTCTGGCTTCTTGGCCACTCCTCAGCCACTCACCCCAAGGGTTTACCAATCTGTTCTCATTGGACCTCAGTTTACAAAACTCAATATAGCAATAATCCCCTGCTCAATCCCCCAGTGCCCCCCAGTGTTCCCCAGTCCATTCTTGCCCTATCTCCACTCACCATCCTCCCGTCCATGAGGACTCAGATGCACTCTGGCTTGGAGCCTCCTATCCACAGGGCCTCGTTCTCCACACTGGCCTCCACTTCCTGCTTCTGACCCATTTACAGAGTGGGGCTGAGGCTATCTTTTATGAATATGCATGTGGGATAATGAGGGCTTGGGATTGGGGGAGGACGCGGGGAGAGGAGTTCACTAGACGCCATCCATCCGTTCTTCCCATACAAAGCCCCCCACTAAGGCTGCCCTCCCTCCCTCCCAAAGGGTGCATGGGAGTTCGGGGCAAAGACTAAAGTGAAAAATAATAGTACCTCCGGCCACCATATGTAAGTGTCTATAGTATGCTAGGTACCCTGCTAAGATCATCTCCTGTAAGATGCTTTTAAGGTGGAAACTATTCTCCCCATTTAACAGATAGGAAAACTGATGCTCCAAGAAATGAAGTAATGCACACATCAACCAGATGTAGAATGTACACAATGGTTACCTGCAGAGCAAGAATGGAACCCAAGTTTTGTCCCAGAGCTGGTGCTCCTAATCCCTGTCACACAGATGCACAGAACCAAGCCAGGAGCCCTGAGCACATGGTCGGGGGACCATGTTGGACCTCACACCCAGCACACAAGCTCACAGTGATCTCAGGTGGCCAAGGCTTGGGGAAAGGCCCCAGGGACCGGAATCGATTCCATCTGGAGAGCAGGGAAACAGGCAGACAGACAGGTGTGTGTCTACGGTGCACGTGCACACATGTGCAGACACATGCGTGATGCGTGTGTGGGCATCGGGTGTTGTGTGTGCATGGATGCGGGTGTGACGGGGTGTCCCCGAGGCTGTGCGGTGTATGCACTGCTGTGCCACGTCTGTTTCTTCTTCAGCCCACACCTGGCGAGGGTCTGCCAAGTGCCAGGTGCCAGGAATGTGTCATTAACAAGACCAATGCAGTCCCTGCTCCCAGACAGACAGGCTGGGGGGCTGTGCACCCACAGACAGTAACACTTGGAAGGAATATTTGTGGGAGGTGGTCCCTGTAGGATGTGGCTAGGAGGTGAGAGAGAAGATGGAAAAAAGTGGCAAAGGCGGGACATGGCGGGGTGGGAGCTGCTGGGGAGCCCCCGACACTTGCCAGAAATGAGGTGCAGGGAATCTACCAACACCTGGCATGGACTCCATGAGGGTACAGGTCCGAACATTCTAAAAAGTTTCTGGATGCTTCCCTCAGACATCGAGGGTCTGCCATGAATGCCCGTGTGTATGTGTGTGTGTGTGTGTGTGTGTGTGTGTCTGCACAGGTGTGTGCTCGGGTGATTATGTGTGGTGTTTGCACATGTGGATCCATGTGCACGGGGTATAGACAGGCGTGAATGGCGGACACGGATGAGCCACACATGGTGTGTGCACGTGGAGGATTCCCACCGTGTGTGTGGCACGCGGACATGTGTGCAGCAGGTCCTGTTACTGTCAGGGACAAGGAGGAAAGCAGAATGTCATTTGGCCCAGGTCTCACATTCATGAGCCTCCAAAATGCATCAGAAGATAGACGAAGTGTGGAGGGCTAGAGAGATGAGTAGATGGAAGCATGGATTCAGATGCACTGATGGCCAAATGGACAGAGGAGAGGACAGAGCCACGAAAGTGTCATAAAGCAAATATTACAAAGTGTTCTTGGGCAGTGCCAGGAGGTGAGGGTATGGGTATTTGCCATGCGGTTCTTCCAACCTGTTTGGATGCTTGACATTTCTATAATAAAATGTTAGGAAACAGTGCACATGCCAAGAGGGCTGCATGTCTCCTCCTGGACAGCCATGCACGAGTGGAAAGAACAGGCTGCTCACTGCACGATTTTAAACTCCTATCCCACCACTGGAGTGCACAGCACGCTGAACTTGTGGCTTTCATAACCCCTGCAATGGTCGTCTGAATGCTCTGCCCTGCATTGGTTTTGCGAGTGCGTGTGTTAAAGAGGCTCATTTGTTAAATTAAAACACATAAAACACTGCCAGCCCGCTTAAGCATTTCTGCATTTTTAACTCATGGGGAGCCTCAAAAAACCAGAATTTCTCTGGCCTCTCTTGGACTCCAGGAGTCCCTGCTGCCTGCAGGGTGTGTGGGTTTGTGCACACGTGCACATGAAGCGGGGAGAACACACGTGGGAGACTGAGACCTAGGCCCATGGGAAGCCCCCCCCCCCCCCGCCCAGGAGCTCAGCCTCCTCCAAGCCCCTAGGAGGCCGGCACCATTGCCGGGGTGAGGGGATGTCTTGGGGCTGAGGAAGGGCAGCCGGCAGCCCCAGGGCAGCCTTGGGCACCGAGAGCTCTGTCATCTGAAGCTTGGACACGCTCAGGCCAAGCAGCGTCGTCTGACCAGCAGTGGCAGTGTGGGCGGCCGAAACCGGGCCATTTCCCGGAGGAGCTGGGGCACACGTCATGTCCTGGGGCTCTGCGGTTCCTCCCCTCCGCCCCACGCTTCTTCCCTATCTGGCCATTCCTCCTCCCCTGCCCAGGGCCTGGAGGCCCAACTGTTAGCATCCCCCTGACACACACACACGCACGCACATATTGTACAGATAGAGAAACTGAGGTGTGAAGAGACTAGAACCACCCAGGCCGCACAGCAAATCATCAGCAGCGTCAGAACAGAGAGCCAGCCTGGGCTCCATTCTCTGTACCCACCGCCTGCCACCTCTCTGTGTCCCTCCTTCGGTCACTTGTAGGAGGGGCCTCCAGGCCCAGCAGGCCCGGCAGATGAGGCCCCAGAGTGTCCTTCTGCCTGTGCAGGTCACAGATGGGATCCAGGAGGCCATATGGGCACTAGAAAGAGCATGCAGCTGGGAGGCAGGACCTAGGTTCTAATCCCAGTTCTGTCAGAGTTCTAATGCCAGTTCTGTCTGGACAGCTCCCTGACCCTGTCCCGGCCTCAGCCTCTCCACCAGCAAAATGTGAGCTGTAACAAGGCTTTTACATTGTGCTTTGAAGAAGAATCCCCAGGCAGCTACCAGAGTCCCTGCCCTGGTCCTGTAGGGAGGGCAGGAAGGTCTCCACCTACAAGGCCCCTCATCTGCCCTCCCCACGAAGCTTGCCAAAGGAAGTCCCACTCAATTGAGGAACCAGGGCCCGATTGTGGCTGTGCCGCTTACCAGCTGTGTGGATTGAGGCAGGGCTCCCCAGGCCTCAGTTTGCTCCTCTGTAAAATGGGGTTAACAATACCACCCTCCTAGGGCTGTATAAGTTTAAATGATTCACCTCCAGTGCTTGCCCATGAAGAAGATAGCCAAACTAGGAGCAACAGTGGCTGTTGTGACTAGTTACCACGGATGAGAATCATGCACATGCCCATTGCCTTCACCGTGAGTTGTCACTGTTGTTCTGGACCCCAAAGCCAATGCAGTTGGCAGCCAAGACCTTAAATTCCTCAGCGCATCTGTCTCCGCAGCTGTTCCAGAACAGCTGGGCACGCAGAGGTTGCTTGGAGGCCAGGCCCAGGCCCGGGCCCTGGGGAGGGGAAGCATAGGTCTCCCTATAATCAGGCCAGGCTGTGAAGCAGGGCTCGTTTCATCTGGACAACCAAGCCCCCAGCAGGCCATCATTAGCTCCCCCACCCCTGCCCTGCCCCAGGCCCCAGAGAGAAGGCAGCATGTATTTAGCCAAAGCCTTTCATCCCCAGGGTCCTCCCCAGGGTCACTGTGTTCCGGAGGGAGGGAAAGTCTGCCTGGAGGCAGAGCTCCCCCAAGGAGGCAGCAACGTTCCTTGCAGGAGGACAGAGGCTCGGCATTGAGAATTGTACCATGTTGGAGCTGCAGGAAGCTCAAAACCCCGTAATGTATATACAGACCACAGAATATTCTTGAGTCTTTGAAAGGAAGGGAACTGGGCCCTGCGCCATCACACGGATGGACCGTGAGCACACTACACCATGTGAAATCAGCCAAGCACAAAATGACAAACCCCATATGATTTTACTTACATGAGGCACTTAGAGTGGTTAAATTCATACAGACAGAAACTAGAAGGGTAGTTGCCCGGGGCTGGAGGGGAGAAGGGAAGCAGGGGTTATAAAAAACAAACAAAAAGCACGTCTTCTGTCTCTTCTCCTTTAACTGAGGGGAAGCTGAGGCCAAGCCAGGGGAAAGGGCTCTCTGCCCCTCCCAAGGAAGCCCAGCCCCACACCCTGCTCAGCCCAGCTGCCTCCTAACTAGACTCCAAGCTGCCAGCAGGCTCCCTGGCACACCCACCTGTGTAATTTTATTCTTTGGTTTAAAAAATAAGTTTTCATCTTTACTTTGGGTTTCATTTCTCCCAATTATAAAATCATACCTGTTCCCTAAGAACAGGGACCTCATCTGGGGTCCGGGCATTACACGGGTGGATACATGAATCTTAGGAAATTGGGAAAATACGGGAACGCTTAAACAAAAAATGAAAAGAAATCGCTGGTGGATTCCCACCCTCTACGTGCTTTAATATATTGTCTTCTGCAGCATGCAACTCTTGATCTCCGGGTCATGAGTTCGAGCCCCTCATTGGGCCTAGTAGCGATGACTTAAAAATATACATATATCTGGGGCACCTAGGATGTGGAGTCAGTTGAGCGTCTGACTCCTGATTTCAACTGAGGTCATGATCTCAAGGTCGTGGGTTCGAGCCCCATATCAGGCTCTTGTTCACAGTCCAGTCTGCTCGAGATTCTCCTTCCCTCTCCCTCTGCCTCTCTCCCACCAACTCACACGCCCTCTAAAAAAGAAAAGTTACAAAAATATACACATATCTTATTCTGATCTATTTTAATGCTTAGACACTTTTTGAAAACCATCTGGGTTCACACTACATAAACAGCTTCTGTCCTGCCCTTCATATATCACACCCCACTGCACGCACTTCTCCCTGCCCTTAAAATGATTTCTGACCAGCACGGAGAGTGGCTCATCAGCGCATCACCTACTCAGAAGTCACTGTCTTGGCAAGGCTCCTGGCGACTCTCAGGCTAAATGAGCTCTCCGAGCACATCACTTTATTTTCCTCCTGATGGTATCCTATCTGAAATTCTCTATTCCGTCATCTGTTCACTAGTGTGTTGTGGTTCTGCCTCTAACACAGTCCCTGGGGCAGGTCACACTCCAGGACATGGAGAACTAAGACATCCAGGTACCTGGCACCCAGGTCCTCTCAACAGACATCAATGGACATCAATGGACTGGGTGCCAGGCCCAGTCCTGGGCCCGGAGAGTACACCGTGACCGAAACTGATGGAACCCCTGTCCTTAAAGAGCTTATGTTCTAGTGGGGATGGAAGGAATGAATGGACAAAACAGAGTCCTTCAACCTCTCTCCTCCTCCTTTTGGCCATTTGTGGGTATCACCTCATCCTGCGTGACTCCTAGGCTCCCTTGCCACCACACGGGGCCCACTCCACGGGCACGTGACCCCTGCACGAGGACCCTCTTGTCAGGAAGCACCC
>PITA01034964.1:0-10995 GCA_004023965.1 Spilogale gracilis
GTATTTTCTGGCAGGCATCAGCTGCTAGAAAGAGTTGCATCCCCCGTGGTTCCACAGTTTGAATGTTTCATCACTGACCAGTCTAGATGACTCCTCACCACGCCATTGATAAGCACATGTGGGTGAAGGTGAATCTAATCATTTAATGGGAAGACAGAAAGAAAGAACTGAGATAGTAGTCTGTTTCCTCTTTAAGCGACTAAGCAATATTTAAAAGATACAAATTCCATAGTTGCCATGTGGTGATGTATTAATTCAGATCATTTTACAACCATTTCTTTCTTATGATAAAGATAATAAAGGCCAAAAGCTTTTATTAGAAAAGAAATTCAAAATGGCACTGTTTTGGACACCATCTAATGAGGTCTGTAAGATTACATGTCTGTGTAAGAGAATTTAAAGTTCCATAAATGTATCAGAGTAAAATGTGGACAAAGAGATCTAATTAGTCCAGGGTTCCTGTTATTAAGATTGAGGGATTTCACAGATGAATTCGATGATTTTATGACTCTTCTTTGTTCCATTTTGCATCTATCTCTCTTTTCTTTAAGAGTTTATTTATTTATTTGAGAGAGACAGAGACAGAGAGCATGAGCAGGGGCGAGAGGCAGAGGCAGAGGCAGAGGGAGAAGCAGACTCTCTGCTGAGCAGGGAGCCTGGTGCAGATGAGATCCCAGCACCCTGGGATCATGACCTGAGCTGAGGAAAGACGCTAAACCGTCCGAGCCACCCAGGTGCCCCTCCACTTAGCATCTTTATGCAAAATAGTGGGCATCCATCAAATAAACAAATAAAAGAGGCACAGGGATCTTTTCAGCGCAGTTCACTCCCTCAGTGGCACCCTTACTACTGCTATTTCATGTCTGTAGTCCTACCAGCCACAGTTTTTGTAGTTCTCCTTTTTAACTTTTGACTTTGTAAACCAAAGACGAATTTATTTGACTTCTGAGGTGTCTCTATTTCCCTTGTATTATAATCTTGATATCAAAACCTTCTACAGTATCATTCATATATTATCTGACCCAGTAAATAAGTAAACCAAATGCACAGTTCTAAAAAAAATCCATAAAAAAACCTGAAATTGCTTTATTGGGTGTGCTCAGCCACAGTAATGCATCATGACTACAATAGCATGTTTGGTCACTTCCTTAAAAATTTACCCTTCAGAGAGGGACAGTATTTCATTCCAAGGAAGCACACTTAACCTGTCCTTTGTTGCTTGAATTAAAAAAGTGCATCTTCCCTTTGACATCAGAAGTATCAAATATAAAAACTGGAA
Organism: Spilogale gracilis; assembly: GCA_004023965.1. Lineage (NCBI taxonomy): Eukaryota > Metazoa > Chordata > Mammalia > Carnivora > Mephitidae > Spilogale > Spilogale gracilis. The sequence continues at coordinate 1,280 of PITA01034964.1, forward strand.
GCAGACTTTAGAGTTGGTTAATCCACCTGTTGCATCATGAAAGCTAAACTATAGAGTTCAAGTATGCAACTAAGAGCTACAGAACCTGAAGAATATTGTGCCACATCACAAAATCACATTCCTTTACCCAGAAAAACTAAAGTGAATATGAATGAATTTTGAAAGGCAGTATATTAGACTTTAGGCCCAAGCTCTGGCCCTCAGCTTTCTAAGTGAGAGCTTTATATAATAAATAGTTTTAACTAATGAATAATTAAATGTTTTTGTAATATGATCCAGAAACAACTGATCTCATGGCAAAAGTTAATTTTACAGGACTCAATGTGTTCTCCAAAGAGGTCAGTATGCTGCCCTCTTGCAATAAAGCGCCCTTTGTTATGTAGCAATTAATTCTTTGAAGTTAAAAACCGGATGTGTAAGTATTCGTAGTATGGATAGCTACCCGTTTACAGTGTCATCCTAAGATAAAAGTTTCACAACTGTGTTTTGCTAAGGGAAGAGGAGCAAGTTTGCTGTTTATAGTAACACTCTGTAAATAGTCCTTAAATATTTGTTGAAAGAGTGACTCATTAAGAAACAAATTCAAGGGACAAGATGAAAATCTAAATTAGCCTTTAAGTTGTTTGCGCCAGCATCATAAGAGCATATAAACTAGAGATAAGCTTGGACGTGCTTTGACGGTCTGGTCTTGAGTAATATAGGAGTGAGCAAATATGATTAAAAAAAATGACCTAATAAAATAGAAGAGTGTAGGAACAATTCCACGGCGTCGAGGACACTAGGTTCCTAGTTAGGGGAGTTCACCCCTTGAGTGATAAAGCCTTGGCCTCCAATGCCTACCTCATCTCTTCTTTATAACCCTCATCTCTTGCTGTGTCTGCTCCGGGAAAATGTATTCATATGCTATTTTTTTATTTCCACTTTTATTGGTCTCATGATTATACATACATAAAAATAGATAACTTACTATATTACAAGTTGTCTAAAGTTCACCCTTAATTTAAGCTTTGGCTATAAGTAAGAACTATTTATTTCTACTTGTTGGGTAGGAAAAAAACAGTCATTTCTGATAAGGCTACTCACTTGATCCCCAACCCATTCTTTCATTTCTTGAGAAGCTGTGTTTCCTGTGCTTAGTGAACATGAACTTGGAACTTCCTGGGCTCCTCTTGCGGAATTACACTGTATGCGACTCGTCAGAGACAGATTTCCAAAGCTACTTAGATTCAGCTCCCTCCTGTTATTGAATGTTTCATCTCATGTGGACCCTCATAACTTCTAGAAAAACATGCAATGGTTTTCTTCCCCCAGATTTTTCTTTCCACCCTCATGACTCTCCTTACTTGACCCGAGTGTCGTGTACATTTGTCATTGTTATTACTAGGCGGAAAGAAATGTAAATGTTTATGTACTCTACCTAAAAAATGTTTGTACTGGGGCGCCTGGGCGGCTCTGTTCATTCAGCATCTGCCTTTGGCTCAGGTCATGATCCCAGGGTTCTGGGATCGACCCCCCATCGCGCTCCCTGCTCAGCAGGGGAGTCTGCTTCTTCTTCTATCCCTCCCCCTGCCTCTGCTCTCTTTCTCTCAAATAAATAGTCTTTTAAAAAATTAAAAAATTAAAAATGTTGGCACATTATTTTCAACCTAATCAGAGAGAGTTTACTCCAAAACTCACAAGATTCAAGGGATGGCTTTTCTTCCTTCCCTCCCTCCCTTTCTTCCCTCCCTCCCTTCCTCCCTCCCTCCCTCCCTTCCTTCCTTCCACCAGATTGTGCCCCTCTGAATTTCAAACTGTAACCTAGCACAGCACTTCTCCAACTGTACTCTAGGGACACTTGATCTTTAGAGATATCTGCAAGATTAAAATCATGTTTAGGAATAGACCGATTCAGTGATTTTCCATTAAAAAGAAATGCTTATTGAAATTTTGCTAGATTCTACATTGAATCTAACCTTTAAGAAACTATACTTGTTGGCTTTTATGAAAAAAACAGATTTATTCCAAGATATAATTCATATACAATACAATTCAGACATTTAAGGTATACAGCTCAGTGGCTTTTGGTACATTCCAGGTTATGTGAAACCAGTTTTGGGATATTTTCATGAGCACAAAAAGGAATCTCATACCCTCTGGTTATATTATATCCTCTTGCCCCATCTACCGCAGCCCTAAGTAATCACTAATGTACTTTCTGTGTCAAAGGATTTGCTTGTTATAGACATTTCGTATAAATAGAACCAAATAATATTTGGCCTTTTTAAATCTGACTTTTTTCATTTAGTATGATGTTTTCAAGATTCATCTATGTTACAGGGCACCTGGGTGGCTCAGTCATTAAGTGTCTGCCTTCAGCTCAGGTCATGATCCCAGAATCCCGGGATGAGCCTGGCATCTGGCTCCCTGAAGGGCAGGAGGCCTGCTTCTGCCCCTCTCACTCCCCCTGCTTGTGTTCCCTCTCTAGTTGTGTTTCTCTCTGTCAAATAAATTAATAAAATCTTTTTAAAAAGATTCATCTATGTTGCAGCATACATTGGGACTTCATTCCCTTTTATGCCCAAATAAAATTCCACATTACATTTTGTTTATCCCTTCATATATTGATGGACATGTGGATTATTCGACCTCTCAGATATTCTGAATAATTCTGCTGTAAACATCCATATACAAGTTTTGTTTAGACATATGTTTTCATTTCTTGTGGGTATGTCACTGGGAGTGGAATGGCTAGACAATGTGGTCACTCTATGTATAAGTACTTAGGGAAATGCGCACTGTTTTCTAAATGCCACAAGCAGTATATGAGGTTCCAATTTCTCCACATTGTCATCAGAACTTGTTGTTATGTGTATTTTTAATTATAGCTATCCTGTTGGATATGAGGAAGTATCTCACTGTGATTTTGATTTTCATTTCCCTGGTGACTAATGATGCCAGTAATCCTTTTATGCATTTATGATCATTTCTCTATCTTCTTTGGAGAACTATTGTCTATTCAAATCATTTGCCCATTTTCTATTGATTTATTATATATATATATATAGAGAGAGAGAGGTGTATATATACATGCATGATATATATACATGATATATGTGCATGACATAGATAAATACTGAGACATTTTATATATATATATATATATATATATATATATATATATATATATATGCCATGTATAAGTCTCTTTTGCGGTTCTCTCTGTCTTTGGCTGTTCAAGCTATGCAGTCAGCCCTCAGACCCTCAGTTCTTCCAGAAGGAGTTTTCTATGAATAGGTGTAATTTGGTGTGTCTCATGGAGGAGGTGAGTCCAGGGTCTTCCTACAGTATCATCTTGGACCAGAACCACTTACTTTGCCCATTTTTAAATTGTTATTTTTTCTTTTATTATTTTTTCATTTATTATTTAGTTGTAGGAGTATTTATAGATTCTAGATTCAATTCCCTTATTAGATGTATAATTTGCAAAATGTTCTCCCATTCTTTGGGTTGCCTTTTTATTTTCTTGGTAGTGTCCTGCAAAGCACAACAGTTTTAGGTCCTGATAGTCTGATAGTCTGTTTTTCTTGTGTTGCTTATACTTTTTTTTTTTTTTTTAAAGATTTTATTTATTTGACAGAGAGAAACACAGCCAGAGAGGGAACACAAGCAGGGGGAGTGAGAGAGGGAGAAGCAGGCTTCCTGCCGAGCAGGGAGCCCAATGTGGGACTCGATCCCGGGTCTCCAGGATCATGACCTGAGCCGAAGGCAGTTGCTTAACCAACTGAGCCACCCAGGCGCCCCATGTTGCTTATACTTTTGATGGCACATGTAAGAATCTGTGGCAAACCCTAAATCATGAAACTTCACCCTTATTTTTTCTTCTAAGACTTTTTAGGTTAGATCTTATATGTATGTCTTTGATCCATACTGAGTTAATTTTTTGTATATGGTATGACATTCTCTTGCATGTGGTTCTCCACTTGTCCCAGCACTATTTGTTGAAAAGGACATTCTTTCTCTCACTGAATGATCCTGACACTCTTGGTGAAAATCAGTTGACCATAGACATATGGGTTTCTGTCTGGACTCTTAAACCTGTTTCACTGATTTATATGCCTACCTCATACTGGTACCATACTATCTTATTACTGTTACTTTATAGTAAGTTTTAAACTCAAGAAGTATGAATCTTCCAACTTTATTTCTCAAGATTATTTTGGCTACTTTGAGTCCCTTGAAATTCGATACAAATCTTAGAATCAAATTGTCAATTTTTACAAATAAGCCAGCTGTGATTCTGACAGGAATTTGAGTCTGTAGATTAATTTGGGGAATATTGCCATCTTAACAATATTGTCTTGTCATCCACTCAGGTTTTGATATAGTTCCAAAAACAAATATCCATAATTATTTTAAAAAGCCTACTGAGAGACTCTTCCCTTTTCCAAATATTTATCTTATGAGGTTATGTTTCCTTCATTATTTCAGTCAAAGTAAGATGCTGAATGCAGAAACGCATATGAGAATCCAGCTGTCTTCTATAAAGCTGGAGAGTAAAGAGATTTGCAAAAATATAAAATGATTTCATTCTTTTTTTTTCTTGTTGGGGGAAAGAATTATTCTTCAGAAAAATGTTCTTGTAAAAGTAACAAGATTTCTTCTTATTTTCTAATGAATGGCTAGATTCATTAGAATTCATAAATATTTTTTAAATTCCTAGCTTCAATTCGAATATGGTGTAAATATCAAAGGGCATATAACCCACGTAACCAAAATCTCTTTGAAATCATTGCTATAGGGATCCTGAGACCAAAATGTGAACAGTTTGTTTAAAACATTATGCCTTTTATTGTTGGGTCTGGTCTGCTTTTTTGTACATCTCTTTTAACACTATCATATAACACACTCTTCACATCAATCGTAAAAACAACTTGCAGTTCCTGCAATGTATCAAGCTCTTCCAAATCTCTAAGACTTTTCATCTGCCAGTGCTTCTACCTGGGTCAATGTGCCATGTTCCCCCCATCTTCTAGATATGTCAAAACTCCTTCAAAACTTGACTCAAGCCCCAAATTGTCCAAATCTGCCCTCTTCCCATGTCACCAATCTACTCTGCTCCTTAGATTTTTGTTTTACTCTCTGTAGATGTTGTCAACTCTCTAGAGTAGGAAATGCCATTGTACTTACTTTCATATATATTGTTAGCATATTATAAGTTGAAAATTAACATTCCATAGTCTATGCATTATTGAATTTTTTATAAGGAGAATAAACAATTGCAAGTATAATTATTTAGAAAAAAATTTCCAGTAGGAAAAAAAGGACAACATCAAAACGTAGTGATTTTTTCATTCATGAAATATAATCCTGTAATTTTTTGTTACCTTTGTAAGTTTCAGACCCATTATCATTAACATGCATATGTTAACAGCTTAAATAAAGATAAACTAGCTTGACTAAAATAAATTATTTTTTTGAAAAATAAAATTAAAAATAGTACCTTCATTAACTTAATGGTGTTAAATTATTTATTTAACATATGGGGATATAGGGCACTGATAGCAACCTCACCATTAAAAGAACATATATGAATTTATTATACTGATTTTTCAGGAAAATTAAATCTCTGTAGAGTCATAAGTCTTTTTACATAGAACTTTTCAATTCTTCAATATTTGTTACAATATAACTGTGAATTCACTTTTTGGCTACTTTATGGATATTTTGGATATTTTATGAATAAATTCAATGAGATCAAACAAATACCAAAGATACCATTTTACTATGACCTGCAATTATATAGATTCAGATATCTTATATTTGAATTTATGATGGCAAAATTACAACAGACAATTATGTATATTATACCATAATTAGCCTATGACGTGGGTGTTGTATCTCTCTTTGTCATAGTAATGAGATTTGAGCCATCTTCTCTATAAATTTCTGGGAAGTCATTAGGTAGAGTATAGTTTGAATTTTGATGGTAAGGAAACAGCTTCAGAAAATAGTCTTTGGAAAGTCAAAGTCTTCTAAAGGTATCGTCATCATGCTATGCGGAGATTGGGAGCAATAAAGCATTTTGATTGGTTGAAAACTGATACCTTGTTTCCAGAAAAGAGTAGAACATGCACTATGATTATAAGCCCTAGGGAAAGGAAGATAAACACTGAGGCAATAGAGTTCAGAAGGACTCTCATGGTAAAATGGGGGAAATGGGAATGAATAGCAGATGAAAGTAGCAAAAAATAAGTAAAAAGAGAGGAGGAAGGAAGAAATCTGAAACTAAAATAAAGAGCATGAGTTAATATATCAGGAATAAAATCACCTGTATAAATTTAGTAAAATGTGAAAGACATGAATTGTCCCCCTAAATAATACATAGACTGTCATCTTGGGATATCAAACAACAAATATACTGAAAGCAAGTGGTATACAAAGACTGAAAATACTGGAATAGGCCAAAAGATACCCTGTGATTTCAAGCAAAAAGAAAGCACAAGTTGTAATGTTCATGTCAGACAAGGTAGAATATTAAGGTAAAAGAAAAATTAAGGATAAATTACAGTAGGTACTAAGAAAAATATAATTTGAGATGACTTTTATAACCATATGCATCAAATAACATGTCAGCTAATGATAAATTGATCAAAATTTGTCTAAGAAATGGAAGAGCTAAAACCCACAGAGGATCTCCTGGGTTGTGTGGGTGGCTGAATCAATTATGCCTCTGACTCCTGGTTTCCACTCAAGTCCTGATTTCAGGGCCGTGGGATTGAGCCCCACATGGGGGTTCTGTGCTCAGCGTGGAGTCTGCTGAATGTTCTCTCTTTGGCCCCTTCCACCCCCTCTGCTCCTCCCTCCACTCCCCCTCCCCAAACAAATAAATTAATAAAATATTTTTTTTAAGATTTTATTTATTTATTTGACAGAGAGAGAGATCACAAGTAGGCAGAAAGGCAGGCAGAGAGAGAGGAGGAAGCAGGCTCCCTGCTGAGCAGAGAGCCCGATGTGGGCCTCGATCCCAGGACCCTGAGACCATGACCTGAAGGCAGAGGCTTTAACCCACTGAGCCATCCAGGCGCCCAAATTAATAAAATATTTTAAAAAAATAAAACAAATCCATAGAGGGTTCAAAGGGGTCAAAGGGCACAAACTTGCAGTTATAAAATAAACATGTCATGGGGATGTAAGGTACAGTGTGGTGATTATAGTTAATAATACTGTATTGCATATTTGAAAGTTCCTAAGAGAGTAGATCTTAAAAGTCCTTATCACAAAAAAATTAAAAAATGTTTTTGTAACCGTATATGGTGATGGATGTTAACTAGACTTACTATGGTGATCATTTCAGAATATAGACAAATGTTAAATCATTACATTGTGCACTTGAAACAGATATAATAATACATGTCAATTATACCTCAATTAATAATGATACTACTAATAATAAGGGGGACCAGCTGGATTCAAAGCTAAGTGTAACATAACTTCTAACAAAAACGTAATTGCAATATCATTTAAATTAACTAGACCAATTAATGAATGGAAGGATTCCCAATTTAACTTTATTATAATATCCTGATAAAAGAATACAAACCAAAAAAGTATTGGCTAATTTCACTATTGATTATAAGTGCAAACACTCTAAATTAAATTTCAGTAAATTTGGGGGAAGGTATTCAATTCACAGTAATGACCAAAAAAGTAGGATAATTCATTTCATCTAGATCGCCCCTGATACATCTTGATTTGGGAAATTTAAAATGTGAAAATAACAGGCATTTCATCTTAGAATCAATGAAATATAATATAAAGAAATATAAATAATATAAAGAAATATATAAAGATAGTATATAAAATGTAATATAAAGAAAATAAGGTTGAGAAAGAACACAAACCTTAAATTTAAAAACTATAAAATCTTACTGATGGTCTAGATACATCCTTGGATCTATTACATGAGATAATGTTTTTAAAGTTCCCCAGTAGATTCCAGCATATAGCCAGATTGGAGAACTTCTGCCTTTCAAGGTCAAGTGAAGGGCTGGGATATAACTGTCTTCATCTTTGTGTATATGTATATATATATATATATATATATTTTTTAAAGATTTTACTTATTTATTTGACAGAGAAACACAGCGAGAGAGGGAACACAAGCAGGGGGAGTGAGAGAGGGAAAAGCAGGCTTCCCGCCGAGCAGGGAGCCCGATGTGGGGCTCCATCCCTGGTCTCCGGGATCATGACCTGAGCCGAAGGCAGTCCGCTTAACCAACTGAGCCACCCAGGTGCCCCCATCTTTGTATATTTTTATACTTAAATGTGTCATTTATTTAAAAGGCATTATTATATTGAATTTGAAAATAGAATTTTCTTTTTAGTTTTAATATTATATGAAAAGAGCCAGACTGAGGATTTTAGTAACTTTGGGTCAGTGATTGGACAATTTAACAGGTAAGGGAAAGAACACGAAGGCAAATAAAGAAATGAAAATTTAGAAAGAAAAGCAGGCATCTGTGCCTCATTTCTGATACATGAGAAGGGCTTCCTTCCTCTATTCATTTCTTAATTGTGTGTTAATGAAGAACTGGGGTTACACCAACTTCTTATTTAATAAGAGTAAAAATAAAAGAATGGAGTTGCCTAGAGTTTAGGCCTTAACTCTCCATTGATCAGGCTAAGATATGAATTATAAAATTCCTCTTCAAGGAAATGGGGAAAAAGGAAAATGTGCTATTTTATCCTTTAATAATTTCTAGCTTTTAGACTGTCAGCTAGATAAAGAAACAATTCTTCAAAGCAAGCTTAAAATTACACTTAAACACAGTAGAAAATAGATAGTCATGTACATGAAATTATTTTACGAGTACTCACAGAGCTCCCCTAAAACATTTTCTTTATATACTTTATAATGTTCGAAATATGTTTCACAAAAAAGCACGCTTCATAATTAATTAGAGGCAATTAGCATAAAGCACATATCCTTTGAAAAGATTAAATATTGCATAAAATTCATGTAAGTTATAATGAAGTCATATGAAATTCTTTGATAATTACAAGGAAGGGGTTTCTGTAATGATAGATGGACAGCAGAATCTAAGGCCCACGGAGGAAACTGGTAGAAAAAACCCTCATGATTTTATGCAGGCGATACAGAGAATCCTCAAGTTCTATAACATGCTAAGTGCTACTGAGAAGCAAGTCGAGTCTCTTTCTCTTAATTCTCATATACTTGGAGTATTTTAAAATAATAGTAAAATTGTAAAGGTCAGTCATAGATAGTAACGTGCTCAGGGTCTCCCTGTGGACCTTTGTATCTTTTCTCTGATGCTCAGAACTCACCCATTTTGGCATCTTATCATGGAAAGACTCAGCCACCTTTGGAGAGAGCTGAAAAGCACACAGGACATGGGAAATGGAAGCCAGTGGGTTCCCTATTGACAGTAATTTTCTATCCAGATCCTCACTAGACACAGCAGCAGGTGATTGTTGTATCACTGGCTTTCAGGAGGGTCCCTGCTGTGAAGGAACATATTGCATGCTCTTCAACGAGGTGACAGTGATACAGAAGAGATTTGCTGGCCTGAGATAGAAGAGGGACGCTTTATTTATTTATTTATTTATTTATTTAGATTTTATTTATTTATTTGACAGAGAGATGGAGAGCATAGGTAGGCAGAGCAGCAGGCAGAGGGAGAGGGAGAAGCAGGCTCTCCGCTGAGCAGGGAGCC
>PITA01034965.1:0-11005 GCA_004023965.1 Spilogale gracilis
GGCTCTCCCTCCCTGCCCCCAGGCTCTCCTGCACCAGCTTGGGCCTCTCCCTTGCTCAGTCTTTGCAGCTCCTTTCCTCCTCCCTCTTCTTCCCAGTCTCTGCTGTTTCCCAGAATACCACACCTCCCTTCTTGTCCACTCTTATCAGGCATGTACAGTCCTTAAACCTGGAGGAGAGCTAGAGATCATTTCATTCACCCGTCAGTTTTCTACCTGGACCGTGAGACCCCAAGAGTTTCGGGCAGTGGGCTCCAGACGCACAGGAGTGAGTCCCAGACACCATGCCCCTCGGGGACTCAGTCCTCAGGCTTTCCTGCCTCGGTGGCCGGAGTCCTGCTGCGGTCACACACTCAGACGTGCGGTGTCAAAGGAGCGTCCCTCCTCCCCGGGCACGGGCTCCCGAGCCACCAGCTAGAGCGGGGCCAGCCCTCTGCTCGGATTCACCCCTTTGGCAGGGAAGGTGGGAGCTTCATTTCCCTTAAAAATCGGCAGAGAGGGAGAGCATGCCAGCTTTCTCCGTGGCGGTGTCTCCGTGTTTCTCAGCCTCTGCGTCTGGCTCGGGATTTCTTGACGTCTGACCTCAGTCTCGCGCTGCAGCCCTGCCTGAGTTTCTGTTTCCACGCCGGCACCTTAGTGGCGTGTGGGGACTGAGAAAGCAGGAGCTAGGAACTTGCAGAATGAAACCCAAGAAGCGCAGGTTCACCAGGACGCCCCGCGGTCGGACACGGGGCCCAGCAGCCCTGCGTGCTGCAGACTGAATGAGGAGCAGCTGCGTCCGTGGACGTGGCCTTCAGGGAGCTGATCTGTGGGGCAGGCGCGGGACCGCGGCCAAGACCTTCTAAAGGTGCCCTGGCGTGAGCTCAACTATCTACCAGGACAACCTGAACGCCCACGAAATCAGCCTGAGATGCAGGACTTCTGGATCTGCCCGGGGGCAGCAGAGAGGGAAAGCGGAGGTGGGGGGAGCGCTCAGGCCCATTTCAGAGGAGAAATAGGAGGGGAGGGAGCCCCCAGAGGCGGCCCACTGGAAAGTAACACCGCAATACGGAAGTGCCCCGTGCTACCTGCAGGCTGGTTAAAACACTCAGAAGCAAAGGGGCAGGGACATGAAACAGGACACCGAGCTGGGGATAGAAAGCGCTCCGGGTGCCGCGCGGGAGGGAACCTGGCGGCTCTACAGACTTCCGGGCGATGGGGGGGACCCCAGTCCCTCCTGGGGGGTGCACCACAGACTCCCGGGCGGAGACAAGGTCGCACGACCCGAAAGCAGTCCCGGTTTCCCTGGCGCGGGAGCAAAACGACAGGCGGGGACTTCGGGCGAGAGATCGACCTATCCAGGTTGGCCAAGACCAGTGTGGTCACTCCGACAGGTGGCCGCGACAGGAGTGTGACCCCGCAGACCGCGTACATGAGAGCTCAGTGCCCCCGCCGTCCAGGAGCCCTGGGCTCTATCCGAAGGCGGTCGGTGGCGCTGGCGCCGTGGGACCCAGCGGCCTGGGAACAGAAAGGAAAGCCCGTGACCCCCAGCAGGTGGTCAGGATGTGAACCCCAACACGGAAATGCACATCGGGACAGTTATGTTTCATTGGTTTAGAGCGTTTTTTCTGGGGTTTGTTTTTGTTTTGTTTTGTTTTGTTGCTGTTATTTTCCAGCTTCTATTAAGGGAACAGTACAGTTAAAACCTGGCCGTCCGTACGTGTGTGTGCGTTCACGTGTACGTGAAATGATGAGCCGCCTTGGAAGTCGCCTGCGGGAATCCAGACATTTTATCCCTGATGTGCGGGATGAAGTACGAACCTCCTGAAGAAGAAGGTGACTCCTGTCGGCAACCACAAGACCACGTGACACGGAAGGAAATTAACAATAATGGATGTTTTATTATGTCCCCTGTCCACACGGGGAATGCAGACATCCGTAATCGTCGCAAAACTGTCTTCTGTAGATGTTTTGGATAAAATTAATCAGGTTTACACACTTCATTGGTTGGATGTCTCCATCTTCCGGAGTCCTGATTCTAGAACATTCTTCCCGTGTTCTGATTTCCCATGGCATTGCCTCTACAAAGCATCCACGCAGTTGCTCCTCCTAATGGCCTCTGCTCACGTTTCTGGGTGATGTTCCTCACCCCCTGTATTCTCTGGACCCCCAGGGCGTGTGTGTCCGCGTCACTCAGGGCACGTTTGAGGCCCGTAATGTCAGCGTGGCCGTGCCGAGTTGTGTCACTGCATTCAGGCTGAGCCCGAAAGGTACCCGCCGTAAAGCACGTCCACCCTCTAATGACTGGTGGCCGGTGCGGGGCAGATGCCCGTCTCCCGGGGGCGGCAAAGGTTCTTCCCTCCTCTGTATGTCTCTCTTTTATTACTGCAGCTCTACAGACTCATGTTCCCCAATGAGCTGAGTCGTTCGCATCCACTCGCCATCTGCCGTAGGACCTTTCCGTGTGTGCCGTTCACCCGGGACTGCCGCTGCTTACCGTCGCAAAGGTCTTGTCTCGCATCCTGCCTGCCTCCCTTCCGGGATCCGCACTTCCTGGGAGATGTAGCTGAAGCAGAAGGACCCGTCCCTGATGGCTGAGAGCACTTGTAGGAAAAAGAGAAGGTATTTAACTGTAAGATCTTATGAGCTGTGCTTGATGTGTTCATTCTAGTCTAAGTAGCTACAACAGAAGCTTTAAATAAGATCCAGAGTCCTGTAACATCATTCCCCAAATTCCCAGGTTTCACTGGAAAATCAGTCGTCATCGTACCGAGAGCCGGGACGACTTGAAATCCAGTGAAGGACAAGCAGGAGACACCCACACCGAGACGACAGACATGTTAGAATTAGCTAAGCAGCCGTCGTAGAAACCGTTCGACGAGCAGTTACAAACATGCTTGACACAGACCAGAAAGTAGAGCCTTATCAAGGAAACAGAAAGTCTCAGTGATGGGAGAGAAGGCATGAAAAAGAAGAAACTAGGAATTTTAGAACGGAAAATATGATAAATGATACGAAAAGCTCAGGGGATGGATCCAAGCACTGACAGGAAGGACAGGAGAGAATCCCTAGCCCATGAGCTGGGCCGTCGGAAGAGCAGAGGAGAAACAGACTGAAACTGCCGTGGACAGAGGCTCAGAGACGGCAGTACTGTAACAACGTCCAACATCGCGTTGTCCGAGTCCTGGAAGGGAGGGACAGTGGGGCTGAAGGTTCTTGGAGAAATAATGACTTAAAAATTGGCAGAAGACACAAGCTTATAGACTCAGGAAGCTGAGTGGACTGTGCGTAGTGCAGCCCTGGCACGCCCTAGTCAGATGTCTGAAAACTAAGGAGGGCTTGAAAATCTGGAAAGCAGGTAGAGAGCAAAGGCGCCTTTCCGTGTGTGCCGTTCACCCGGGACTGCCGCTGCTTACCGTCGCAAAGGGCTGGGTCTTGTCTCGCATGAGGGAAGACCTGGAGGGAAGCGATTCACATGGAAGGAGATCTCTCATCGGAAGCCATGAGGCCAGAGCAAGTGAGACGAGAGTTTCCAGGTCCTAAGTTCAGGATGTTTCAAGTCTTAAGTAGTACCAACTCGGAGTCCTACACTCAGCCAACACCCTTCAGGAACGAGGTGAAATCAAGGCAGCTCAGGATGCTGACTAAGAGAGCTGGTCACCGCAGAGCTCCCTTCTTCCAGCGCCAGCTGATGGGAGGCCCTCAGAGAGGACGACGGGCCCGGGAGCCGCCAGAGGGAAGAGCGGGGGAAGCGACGGCGAGGCGAACTCGGCTTCGCCGTTCCTCTGAGCTTCCCAGGGGATTCTGACGGCGGGAGTGGAAACCACACGCGGGCTGGTGGGCTTACCGCCTCGCCGAGCAACGGCTCCCGGCAGCCACCCGTGTGGCGTGGCGCCGGCGAACGAGGCAAGGCGAGGGATCCGTCTTCACGCCGGCCGGTGGAGGAACACCACCAGCCGCCGGACAGGCCGTGAGCACAGCGCCCAGAGCAGCCGCGAAACGCTGGGACACTGTCAGGAGTCCACGAGAGCTCCACGATGCGCGAGCAATCGACAGAGCTGAAGGACAGAGAACAGCAGCACGGGGCACGTCGTGAAAAGTGGCAGCTGCCTCAGTCATCCGTGCCTGGGGCTCAGTCCGGGAGGCGACCGACTCGACTTCGGCTCAGGCCATGAGCTCAGCCCCGCACGGGGCTCCGCTCCCAGGGGCTGTCTGCTTCTCTCCCTCCTGCTCTCCCTCTGTTCCCTCTGCGAACACACGTTTCTCTCCTGAAATATATAAATGAATCTTTAAAAAGTAATTACACTAAGCGTCAGTGGTATCAAGGTGCCTGGGGGCTCCGTCAGTAGAGCTGATGACTCTGGAGGCAGGGTCATGAGTTCAAGCCCCATGCTAGGGGCAGAGCTCCTGGATTCAAAAAAAAAAAAACAACTTAAAGGATTTTTTAAAAGAAGTATAAATGGTATAAAGAGAACACATACCAGTTACAAGGCAGAGAGAGACTGATAGGCTGGATGGGAAACGGGCCCCGACCTCTCGTTGTCCACAAGAGCGCCACGTCGACATGACGGCCTGACCCGGCTGACAGGGCCAGCAGTGGACGTGTGGCCCAGGTCGTCAAAGGGAAGTTGAAGTGGCCAGGCTTCGTATTTGATTAGCAGACAAGGGGCACACGCGCCAGCCGGGACAGAGAGGGGCACCCGAGGGGCTGAGACTCGAGGCCCGGAGACACCGCCATGCTGCGTGCGCGCAAGCGAGCGGCCGAGAGGCTTGAGTCCAGCCGGTTGGGGCAGGTGTGAGGTCAGCACGGGTCCTCTGAGGTCCCCGGTGAGGTGATTCTTGTAAATAAAGAGAAAATTATTCTGGAACGTATATGGAGACGCAAAGGGAGGGGAGAAGCCCGAGTCCTGGTCTGCAGACGCCGCACACAGTCACGCTGGGGCGCCTGGGACGCTGCGGGGACAGAGCGGAGAGCCCACAGAGCACACGCACGAGTGGGTCCCTCGGGGCTTTTGGTTGGGGGAGTTTTTCTTTTTTTGTCTTTTTTTTTTTTAAGACTAATTGATTTTATTTTGTTTTATTTTATTTTTTGAAAGTCTTTATTTATTTACTTGACAGAAACACAGCTAACGGGAACACAAGCAGGGGGAGTGAGAGAGGGAGAAGCAGGCTTCCCACCAAGCAGGGAGCCCGATGTGGGACTCGATCCCAGGTCTCCGGGATCATGACCTGAGCCGAAGGCAGGTGCTTAATGACTGAGCCCCCCAGGCGCCCCACCACCGACTGATTTTCAAGGGAGAGAGCGGGAGCATAGGCAGGAGGGGCAGAGGGAGAGAGCGGGTCTCAAGCAGAATCTGCCAGGCTCGATCTCATGACCTGAGCCAAAACCAGGTGTCGTTTCCTGGCTTGGTAATCTTTTGGCTCGTCGTTTCCAAGTGGTCGGTGATCTCTGACTCCTGTCGCGGTTGCCTTGGAGGACCGTAAGAGCTAAAACAGCGCCGCTCCTCAGCAGGCGTCATTAGCCCGTGAGCGCCTGTGGCTCCCACGGCCCCACGCTGGCCGGCTGGCGGAAGGCGTGTGTCTCTTTTTGAGAGCGCGTTTCCCTGTTGTCCCAGGGCCTGGCCCACGGGTCCGTTCTTGCGGACACGGGCCAGCCCAGAGGCTACATGTTTCCACCACAGAGCAGAGCGGGCACCGGCACGAGGGGAAGAGGGCTGGACAGACACTCCTGGCCCGGGGGGCTGCAGGGGAGGACCAGGGAGGGAGTCTGCTCCGCAGAGACACCGGGACCCACGCGGGGGCGGGAGCAGCGAGCGGAGCCTGTAACTGCTGCACTAATGACCTCCGACCTCCGTAGTGTGAAGCAGTGGCTGGGACGCGCAGACCACGCCCCAGAGCTCCCGCCCACCAGGACCCCCGCCGCGTCCACGGGGATGCGGGCTCCATGGCGCCTCCCCTGGTGCAGCTGCCTGACACCCCTGGTTGGAGCCGGGTCTCCCCCTGGGTCCCGCTGGCGGGAGGCTGAGCCCGAGCAGCCCCCACCCCCGCCTGGACGCGCCGCCCCGCCCGCCCGCGGTGACAGCCTGAAGCGCCTGGAGAACCCTGCGGGCCGGCGGGCCGCGTGGAGACGCAGGCGCCCACTCGAGCACCTGCACAGCCTGCAGGGATTTCAGCTCGGCACTGTGGGGGCCCCGATGTCCCTGCAGCTGCTCTTCATTAAATTTCCCAAAAATCCTCGCTCCGCTCGCACACAGCCGCATGCAGGGAAGCCCGGGGACCCGCTCAGAAGCTCTTCCGAGGCTCCGGTCCACCTCAGCCTGCACGCCTTTAACTAAAACTCAGACACAGTTCACAAGCCCCCACTAAGTCCGGGGCTGTTCTGGGCGTTCGGGACAGGCGGTAGTGTGGGGACGCCACCTGCCCTCCTGGCCCCCCAGCTGGCAGAGCCCCCCTCCCAGCTTGCAGACGGCTGCTCCTCCCCAGCCACCCACTCCCCACACTAGGGCTCAGCCCGGCCCGGGGACCCACGTGCCGCCGGGCAGGCCTGTGCATCTGCGGTGCTCACGGCACAGCCCTCCCGTCCCCATGGTGGAGCACATGACAGCCACCCGCGGCCCCTCATGTCTGTCCAGCCCAGCGTGGACAGCCTGTCTGCCCTCCACCCCTCGTGCCTGGGCCCTGAGCTCCGGGGTTGCGAGGGCTGAGGCTGGCGGCCGGAAAGCCACGTGTTCCTCACAGCCTGGTGCCAGGCCCGCTGTCGAGGTCCCTGGCAGGGTGGGAACCGGTGCAGGGGTGTCCTCGAACCCGTGTGGCACGGCCTCCACTATGGGGCCTCGCCGAGCGGAGGGCGGTTGTGTCCCACCTCCTGCTTCAGGGCTCCTTCTGTCCCCAGCAGGATGACTACCCAACTACGGACGGGTACTGCACCGGTCCTAGCGGGCAGCGCGGGCAGTGCACCTGAGGAGCACACGGTGTGTGTCAGCGTGAGGACTCCCGAGCCCAGACGGTCCCACGCGTTCACACGGCGTTTCCGACCCTGACGAGGCCAGGGCTGTGGTACTGCTCCTGACTCCGCTTTACAGGTAGGGCTTCCGTGCGGTCACACAGCTCTCGGGCGCGGGCACTCAGCCACCACTGCGCTGTCCCTCGCTGAGCTCTGACGGAGGGGTCCCCAGTTCCTGTGGCTACCACCTGGCCGACTGTCCCTCGGAGACGTGACTTACGGAGGACGTGTCCTCCCTTCTCGTGAGGCTGAGGCCCGTGCCATGAGGGTCCTGCCGCTCAGAAGGACGGTCTGAGCCCTTCACTCCCTGCGGAACCGCTTGGATCCCGCGTAATTTCGGCTCTGTTTCTGTGACATTAAACCACACCCAGGAGGCTGAGCACGGTCCAGACGTGCTGAGTCACCCCCGAGAGGCAGACATTAGTTAAGGAGGAGGACACGTCCCAGATGAGGTGCTCCGGCGGCAGGGGCACCGGGGGGCACACAGAGCCCAGGGGGCAGGCCGCCGTGTCCCTGACGAAGCTGCAGCCGCCCAGGTCCTCCTGCACCCGCGAGGGGTCCGAGAACCCAGGGGGGTTCTGGCACATCAGGGCTGGACTGCGCCCTGCCGGTGGGCACTTTTGACGTCAGGACCGCAGAGGGTCTCCATGGAAGCCACAGGTGCTGCCCAGGGCTGCCGGCCCCGACCTGGTCCTCCTGGGCCTCAGCTTTAGGACTCGGGCTCCTGCCTTAGTCGGACTCCTGCCATTTCCTCTGGGGACATCGTGGGGGCTGTGTTCTTGGGCCCCCGACCAGTCCAACCAGAAAGCTCCTACGTACCGGGCCGGACCCCACCCCAGCCACGCTCATTCCGCCTTGACCCCATTCAGGGGCCGGGTGACGCATGGGACATGTGGGGCAGGTCTGAGGCTCCGTGCCCCCTAACCCGTCCCTGCAGCGAGGACTCCCTGACCGCCCGCTCCGCCCCGGAGACCGTGCTGGGGTGCGCGATACGTCCGTGGGCATGAGACATGGCCGCCAGAGCCTCACCGAGCCGGTGTGACAGCAGGAGCAGAAAGAAAACAAACAGTAGATAAAACAAGTGAGTGCACCCCCCGCGGGAGCAGAGCGCTGTGCACGAGGGGGGCCCTCGGCAGGGGGAGGCTGGGGAAGGGCGGGGGGCTGCAGTGAGCTGAGGGGTGGAGGCAGGAGGGGGCCTCTGAACAAGACTGCGGCTGTGGCGGTCGTGCTGGCGCCCAGGGGGAGGAACAGCCCCCGGGGGGCGAGGGGCACTGCCCTGGCCGCGTGGGCACCACATGGGCCAGACCGGCATCCAGGGGAGCGGACGCCAGGGGCCTGTGGTCAGAGGGATGCCGGGCAGGCCTCGGGAGCCTCCCTGGCTGCAGGGGGCAGGGAGAGCGATCCGCTAGGAGCGGTCAGGCACCAGCAGCCCCAGCACGGGAGGACGGGGGCTCGGACCAGAGGCATGCAGTGGCGGGACGCTGCCGCCCGCCCACACGAGTCAGGAATTCCCCAGAACATCGCGCGTGGGGGTCAGCAGGCCGCGATCGGCCTTGCGGAATCCGTGTGATGGGGGCCCCGGGCCAGCCGGAAGCGTCCGCCGGCGCTGTGCAGATGCGCAAGGAGGTCAGGGACCAGCGCCTTCGTTCCCTCTGGGCCCAGACGTGGCGTTCCTTCCCGCGAGTGCTGGTCTGGCCTCACTGTGAGCCTCCTGACAAGTAGGGGCTCGGGGCGTCCTTTTCATCCAGCCCCACCTGTGCGTCTCGTCCTATAAAATGCCCTGAGAGGAGCACGGAGCTCCTTCCGCGGGAACCTGTGAGCTCATCTGCGAGCCGGGCACGAGTGAATGGCCAGGCCGGCTCCGGCATCCCGTTCTGAAGTCAGTCTCGGGAGCGTGCGCGGTGCCGACGTGAGCTGAAGGTCGCGGGTGCTGGCGGTGTGTGTGACATCACCCGGTGTCGGCGCTGTGTGGCGAGGTGTCCCTGGCCAGGCACCTCCCAGGGACCGCCACTGAGGGTCCAGAGCAACCCCCACCCTCTTGGGACTCAGAGCCAGCCTCCGTTGTCGCGTGGCCCCGGATGGCCCAGCCGGGGCCCTTTAATAAGTACCCTCGGGCTGCAGAGCAAGGATCGCAAAATGCTAAGAAGATGCTCTCTGTTCTCAGAAGCGTCTTCTCAAATTCTGAGACGGAGTCAAACTTCTGTCACCTCGAGGAGCGCTGTGGAAGACTGGGGACGGACAGGCTCGCTAGGGCCGGAAGGAACCCGGAGGGCCCACTGGCCAAGCAGCGCCGAGCGACAGGCATGACCCTGAGGAGCCCAGGCGCCGCCTCAGTGCAGCCCTCGGGCAGCTCTGTGAGCGGACGGCCTCCGGCCCGCAGCCAGCCAAGCCCTGCGGACAGAGAAGTGCCAGGACGCAGAGAACGGGTTAGATACCCGGGCTTCTTCCTTGCATCAATGCTGCTTTGGGGCACTGGGGTCTGCGGGCAGGCTCTGGGGGCTCCCGCTTCCCCCGAGGAAGCCCTGGCCGGCTGAACACCATCACAGATTCGTTGATCCGGAAAAAAGACGAAGGCAGACAGGTTAGCAGGCCCTAGTACGCCCTGGGTGAATCAGCAGGGATCAGAGGGAAGGGTAAGTGGGGGAGTGGCCAGCACCCCAGCTGCGTGACCCTGCAGTGTGGCCGCAGCTCCTCCTGCCGGAATGGGGGTTTGCAGTCTGCCAAACCCGCCTCTGGCCATCAGTGCCCATCCGTGAGAAAGGGTTCATGCAAGTCCTAGACCCAGCTGGCCCTCAGCCAGTCACCCGAGCAGCTCCCGCCGCCTCCCCCACTCCACGCTGCTCCCCTGGGCCCGGTGTCCGTCAGGTGCTCAGGGACTCTGGAAGCCGTGCCACCTGTGCACCGGCCATCATGCCAGCCGTCCCCAGATGAGCTGGGAAACAGACCACCAGGGCGTGAGGGGCACCAGGTGCCAGCCTCTCCCTCGGGGCCCTCTGGGGCAGGGTAACGTCCCTCCCAGCTGACTCTGGGGCCCGTCACTGTTCACAGCACCCTGTGCCTCCTAAGGGAGCCCAGTTTGGGTGACGGCTTCCCAGGGGAGGAAGGTGATCAGCAGGGCAGAAGTTGGCGTCATGAGGTTCACAGAGAACACGTCATGAAAAGGCAGTAATTCCTGTGAAAGACCCAGTCAAGGGGCACCCGGGGGGCTCGGCTGCTGGAGCGTCTGCCTTTGACTCCGGTCATGATCCCAGAGTCCTGGGATCGAGTCCCACAAGGGGCTTCTCTCTGCCCCTCCCCCTGCTTGTGAGCTCCTCTCTCTAACAAATAAAATCTAGAAAGAAAGAAAGAAAGAGAGAGAGAGAGACACACACAGTCAAGCAGTCCAATAGAGTGGCTTTAAATCCCTTTTCTTTCTATAAGAAGCAGAATGTTCCGTTCGTTCTAGAATCTAAGAGCCTGGAGCACAGGGGGCATCGAATAATCATCAGTTACAGGACGCACGCACGCACGCATGAAACCGCTGATAGCGTTCTCTTTTACACTTTTCCCTGCATCTTCCTGTGTCTTTAAAGTTCCAGGAACTGCGCTGCACACCCAGAGCAGGCCTCACGTGCCCCGGACATTTGAGCTCAGTTCCCCCAGGGCAGATCAGAGGAAGCAATGCAGAAGCAAGTAGCTAATTTGGGAAGACGCCCCAGGAACACCAGCCTGGAGGGACCAGGAAGGGAATGCAGAGCGGGTCAGCTAGTGAGGCCCCTCGTGGGACTAGAGAGCTCTGGAGGCCTCTCACCCCAGCTTCTCAGCCCTGGTGAGAGCTGCCCCTGCAGACACTGAGTCTCAAGCCTCTTCGTCTGTGCTGGGCTGGCCCTGGCGGCCCGAGGAGCCCAGGCAGAGACCCAGGCGCTGGCAGCTAGGAGTCCACAAGGCAAGTGCACAGGTCTGAGGGGATGTGGCCCAGGGGGACTTGGGGGCTGGGGGAGATGTGTCCCCAGGGATGTGCGGCCCAGGGAGACTTGGGGGCCGGGA
>PITA01034966.1:0-11003 GCA_004023965.1 Spilogale gracilis
CAATCCTAAAATTTGTATGGAACCAGAAATGACACTGAATTGCCAAGGAAATGATTAAAAAGAAAACACAAAGCTGGGGTATCATGTTGCCTGATTTCAAGCTATATTACCAAGTTGTGGTCACCAAGACAATATGGTATTTGAGACTCTAGAGAAATGGACCCTCAGCTCTATGGTCGAGTAATCTTTGACAAATTAGGAAAAAATATCCAATGGAAAGACAATCTTTTCAATACATGGTGCTGGAAAACTGGACAGCTACATATAGAAAAATGAAGCTGGACCATTTCCTTACACTGTACACGAAGATAAGTTCTAAATGGATGAAAGATCTCAATGTGAGGCAGGAATCCATCAAAATCATAGAGGAGAAAAGAGGCAGTAATCTCTTTGACATCAGCCACAGCAACTTCTTTAAGACATGTCTCCAAAGACAAGTGAAACAAAAGCAAAAATGAACTTTTGGGACTTCTTCAAGATAAAAATCTTCTACACAACAAAGGAAACAATCAACAGAACTAAGAGGCAACCCACAGAATGGGAGAAGATATTTGCAACTGACACTACAGACAAAGGGCTGATATCCAAGATCTATAAAGAATCTGTCAAGCTCAACACTCAAAAAATAATAACCCAGTCAAAAATGAAGTAAACATTTGTAAGGTGTGGGACACAATTACAAGAGAAGCAATCAGGCTACCCCCAGCCATGAAATACCTCTTCAGAAGTCCTGGGTAGTATCAACATGACACACAAGTGACCCTTCTTTCCCTTTCAGATGCTGTGTTCTACTCATATAATTTCCAATAAATCCTGAACGCACAATCCTCTAACCATTCTGGCCATGGACCCTGATGAGGCCTGACCTGTCAGGAGTACTTTCTCTCTATGTCAATGCCTATGTCTAATGTCTATGTCAACCCACATCTGAGACCTCTCCAAATGACCTTTGCTATCCCATGTGCCCTCCAGAACCTGTGAGCAATACAACTCATTTTATTAGCGTTCTCTGAGGAGTGTTGTTGAGGTGTGTCTTTCACTCAGAGTAGGAACCCAGGGGTCAGTGCAGCCACAGCAGAGGCTCTAGTCAGGGAAGTGTTGTGGGAATGTCCACAAGCACAGGGGTGCAAGGGAGTGTCTAAGGCTTTCCTAGCCTGATCATCCCTGTCAGTAGCCTGAGACACAAAGGGAACAATGTAAATGTCCACATTTTTAGAAAGAGAAATAAAGGTAGTGATGTAACAAGATTGACAGACTCTAGGTCTGTCAAACTGGAGTTTTATATTCTCCTCTAGAGTAAACTTATGAGAAGGGCTTAGTGTCTAAGCATAGTTACTTCCATATGAAGAATACAGATCATGATTATCTTCTTGGGAAAGCTAAGGAAATTTACCTGGCATGTCATAAGTCATTTGAAATGAAATTAGTTTTATAAAGACTCCAAATTACCCCATGTAAGTAAGATACAGAATTTTACAGGTATTTTTTTATCCAGGATTGGGGAAAACATTAGAAATGTATTTAATTGAAAAGGAGGAAACCATGTGATACTTGACTTTCTCTACTTGGCTTATTTCACTCAGGAGAATCTCTTCCAAACCAGTCCATGTTTCTACAAAAGTTGGATATTCATCCTTTCTGATAGAGGGATAGTATTCCATTGTATATAAGTACCACATCTTCTTTATCCATTCATCTATTGAAGGGCACCTTGGCTCTTTCCACAGTTTGGCGATTGTGGCCATTGCTGCGATGAACATTGGGGTGCATATGGCCCTTCTTTTCACTACATCTATATCTTTGGTGTAAATGCCCAGTAGTGCAATTGCAGGGTCATAGGGTAGCTCTATTTTTAATTTTTTGAGGAATCTTCACACTGTTTTCCAAAGTGGCTGCACAAACTTGCATTCCCACCAACAGCGTAAGAGGGTTCCCTTTCTCCGCAGCCTCTCCAATACTTCTTGTTTCCTGTCTTGTTAATTTTGGCCTTGGAATTTCCTTTTTAATCTCAAAGAAAACATTTCAGAGTAGAGTTGTATGTTGTGTATGTGTGTATTTGTATACATTTTCTTTCACATAAACTCACTCACATAGGTACACACACATTTATTATTTCATCACTTATGTTGAAAGGAAACTATAAGAAGTTGGAAAAGGTACCATGAAGAGAATGCATGTGTGAGTGAATCACCATGAAATAAAAGGAGAAGAAATATAAAGATTTAAATCACAATGGGTGACCTTAATTTTGATGCTGAATTCTTCTTATGTCACTGCCTCAAAGGCCTCAGAGTCAGACCACACTCACATTTATACCACAAGGAATTCATTGTACCACCTGATGGGGCAGAATATCTCCAAATCAAATTAAAATATCCTTTCTACCTATTGTGGATTTCAACTTACCATGCCCATTTCCAAGAGAAGCTGATGAATGAATTGAAAAGATTATACTCAGTTTTCCCAAATGATTTTAGGAGTACGTCCATATGAGATTCCTCCTGCAGATATAAAATACCCCACACTAGTTTCTTAAAACACATACGTGCTTTTACAGTTCTAGAGGCAGAATCTTGGAAGGAGTCTCTTTGGGCTAATAGCAAAATGCCTGCAAGGCTGAGCTCCTTCTAGAGGCTCAAAGGAGAATGTGTTTCCTTTCCAATTCCACTCTCTCTTGCTGGCCACCTTCATTTCTGGTCCCCTGGTTCTTCCCCCACCTTGAGAGCCAGCAGGAAAGCATTTTCAGTCTCTGACACCAGCTCTTCTGGCTTCCTTGTCAACATTTGGAGGACTTTTGTGATTACCTTTGTCCCACGTGGACAATCATAGCTACTCTCTTTATCTTAATGACAGCTGATTAGCAACCCTATTCAATCTTCTACCTTAATTTCCTTGTGATCTAGAAAAATGGCCTTCATAAGTATTGATTAGGATGTGGACATATTTGGGAGGCCCTTATTCTGTCTTCTAAAATGTCTTTACACAACTAATGAATTATTGAACACTACATCAAAAACTAACATTGTACTGTATGTTGGCTAATTGAACATAATAATAAAAATTAATTAATACATAAAAAAGTATTTTTAAAAATTATTTAAATCAATTAACATATAATGTGTTATTGGTTTCAGAGGTAAAGGTTAGTGATTCATCAGTCTTATATAATACCCAGTGCTCATTACATCACATGCCCTTCTTCTTAATTCCTATCACCCAATTATCCCATCTCCCTACTCTTCCCTGCTCCAGCAACCCTCAGTCTATTTTCTAGCTTCAGAGTCTCTTACAGTTTGTCTCCCTCTATGATTTCATCTTACTTATTTTTTTTCCTCTCTTCCCCTATGTTTTGTTTCTTAAATTCCACATATTAGCATGATCATATGATGATTGGCTTATTTCACTTAGCATAACACACTTTAGTTTCATCATTGGAAATGCCAAGATTTCATTTTTGATGGCTGAGTAATATTCCAGTGTGTGTGTGTGTGTGTGTGTGTGTGTGTGTGTGTGTGTGTGTATGCATATCACATCTTCTTTATCCATTCATCTGTTGATGGACATCTTGGCTCTTTATATAGTTTGGCTATGGTGTATATTGCTGCTATGAACATTGGGGTGCAGGCGCCCCTTTGGATCACTGCATTTGTATATTGGTGATAAATGTCCAGGAGTGTAATTGCTGGGTTATAGAGTAGCTCTATTTTTAACTTCTTGAGGAACCTCTATACTATTTTGCAGGGTGGCTGCACCAGCTTGCATTCCCACCAATAGTGTAAGAGGGTCCCCCTTTCTCCTCATCCTTGCCAACATCTGTTGTTTGTTGACTTGTCAATTTTAGCCATTCTGACTGGTGTGAGGTGGTATCTCATTGTAGTTTTGATTTGTATTTACCTGAGGCCAAGTGATGTGAAGCACTTTTTCATGTGTTTGTTGGCTACTTGATGTCTTTTTAAAAATGATTTTTATATTATAATTTCTTTTTTTGTTATGTTCAATTATCCAGTATATAATACATTATTAGATCTGTTCATAACTTCTGCCCATTTCTTGATTGAATTATTTATTCTTTGGTGTTGAGTTTGATAAGTTCTTTATAGATTTTGGATATCCAAAATCTTTTCAAAGATGTATTGTTTCACGAGTACAATATCGTGATTTGACAAGTTTATACATTATGCTCTGTTCACCATAAGTTTAGATACCATCTGTCCCACACAGTGCTATTACAATGTATTGACTGCAGTCTTTATGCTGTGATTTTTTTATTCCTGTGGATTATTCATTCCATAACTGGAAACCTGTATCACCCACTGTTGTACTTCAGAAATTAATGTAACCTTGTGTGTCAACTATACTAGAAACTATTATAAAATATACATGTATTTTAAAAAATCAAAAATAGGTGTATTATTTTGTGTCACTCTAGATCCTGTATATAAAAGAAACAGAGAATTTATATAACCTATAGGATGAGTGAATACCTTATTCCTACAAAATTACATGCAATGACAATTTTTGGTGCAGAATACCTAAAACTACCTATATCTAATTCTAACACACAATCACAGCCTTGTTAATCAAAGAGTGGTCCACAGACCAGGACCCTATCAACAACATCACAGGGGAGCTTGCTAGAAATGTAGAATCTGGGCTACATAGGATGATGATAAGATTCAGCATATGTGATGGGATCCATGTGGATTCATGGACACCTTGTAGACAATTTGAAGTTGAAGAAGTGCTGGTCTAAAAAAGATTTTCTTATGTGTTCCCTTTGACATTTGGGACAACATAATTCTATTTTTGAAGGCTTCTTTTTCTGTGGATGTAAGTGTTCAGAGCATCAGATAGTACTAGACATCCTCTGTCCCAGAGCTTGAGAACTAGAAGTATTCTGAGAGAATGACAACACTCAAGGCCCACCACATACTTCAACATGAACTTGGGGGAAGATCACTTGATGTCACCAAGTACCTTCCTGCATGGAGAATGGAGCTGAGAAATGTACTTCCTCAGGGATAACACATTTGCAAAAATAAAATCAAACAGTCCCTATAAGATGCTCAGTGAGGGTGATAGCATATACAAAGACCAAGTATGTCACCTATAATTAACAAATGTTTTATAATGAAGGACTTAGTAAGAACTCCAAATTGGTGATAAAGTAAGAAATTCTACGGGGCGCCTGGGTGGCTCAGTTGGTTAAGCGACTGCCTTTGGCTCAGGTCATGATCCCGGAGACCCGGGATCGAGTCCCACATCGGGCTGCCTGCCCGGAGGGAAGCCTGCTTCTTCCTCTCTCACTCCCCTTGCTTGTGTTCCCTCTCTGGCTGTGTTTCTCTCTGTCAAATAAATAAAATCTTTAAAAAAAAAAAAAAGAAATTCTAATTGTAAGAGAAAAGGTACTCTTTCTTTCTTTCTTTCTTTCTTTCTTTCTTTCTTTCTTTCTTTCTTTCTTTCTTTCTTTCTTCTCTAAGTAAGCTCCATACCCAGCTTGTAGCTCATTGTGGGGCTTGAACTCAGGACCCTGAGATTAAGGGTTGGATGTTCAACCCATTGAGCCACCCAGTCACCCCTTGTAGTGGCAAAATTGTCTTGATGTCAAATTTTTATAATGCCCAACCTTTATTATCAAGTCTGAAACCAATTAAAAGCAAAAAGTTGAAAAATCCAAATGGCTGCACTAATGCTTCAATAAAGCTCAGTTTTAAAGTTACATTTTTCTTCTCTTCCACAAATTTCACCTTGTCCCCTCTCAGCCTTTTGTTTTAAGAACCCAGTACACTCTGAAGCTATGACACAGGAGGCTGACATTAAGTATGCAATTCCTGTAAAAACCAGGTAGATCCTGTACTTCCTGAAAAACCCAGCCCCTTCCCCCCAAGCTGGCTTGCTGCTTTTTGAAGGGTTTAGCCTGCTGCAGCCTCCTCTGCCTGGACAAACCAATAAAGTTAATGTTTTATATCCCAAACCCTGCTCTGGGCTCCAAAACCCAGGGGTTAGTTTTCAACAACAAATCAGCCTCTCTACCTTAATGAATGAATGAATGAATGAATGAATGAATGAACAAGCAAACAAATAAATAATAAATAAATAAATAAATAAATAAATAAATAAATAAATAAATATTCCTTATCAGGAGATAGCAGAGGTGGGTTCCCACCTCATGCCAATGCTTTGTAGATAAAGAGACCTAAACCAGTCAGGTTATTCTGGCTTAGACTGGGAAAAAATTATAACTTTGATATGGATAAGAGGCTAGGAGATTCAACATCATTAAGGGGACAAGTTTAGAGAAAGGAAGTAAAAAGAAAACAACTAGAATTTAAATAAAGGCCTAAAAAAACACACCTGGTTTCACTATTTCCAAATGGGTCCCGGGGGAACAGAGAGTCATTAGAGAAATTTCATTGTGTGCAAAACAGTTTTCCACTTGGGAACCAGGCTGGTATCACGAGAGGGAAATATGTCTAATGACCAGATACAGGGAGCTGTAAATACCTCCTTGTCTCCAGTCCATCAGCCTGGGCAACCTTGGACAGGAAGGGTCATGGTCCTTGTCTGTTTGCTCTGAGTCCTGATTCTGGCTGGGGGCAGATGCTTCACTTCTTCCTGCTGACTCAACTGAGGACAGAGATTTAGTCCCTATCATCTGTTGTCCAGGAAGAAATTCAGACTTCCACAAGGACACCTTCCTGTGAGACACCCCAGCCAGGTGAGTTCAACAACCCAGTGGACTATGGATGACAGGGTCAGAGAGAATGGAAGCCAAGAGCATTGACCCAGCACCACCTGAGAGCCAATTCAACAGCCTAGAGCAAGAGATCCTGTGTTTGTTTGCTTGGTTAAGTAATTAATTCAATGCTAATGTCAATTTCACAGAGTGACTGCTACCCACACATTTGATGGTCTTTCATATTCTTTATCATTAAATTGCTATCGTAGCAATGCCAGAAAAGGTTATGTTGAGATTACACTCAATGTGTGGTTCTAATTGGGTGTGATTTTGTCCTGTGGGGGTAATTGATTAGCTGGAGCCAGCTTTGCCTGTCACACTAGAGAGGAGTGCATGGAGGCCAGGGGGTGCTCTAAGCACCCTACAATGCACAGGACACACCCTACCCCAGGGCAGGCTCTGGCCAGAATGTCCATGCTGAGGAGACAGAGAAACCCAGAGGTAAAGGATATTAGTATTTGGATCACAACTGCCTTCATGTTCTGCCTTCAACCTGTAACACTTACTTTCCTGCCAGAAAATTCAGATTAAGCCCTTGGTCACCAGTTTAGAAGTTCCAACTACAATGTAACAGATCTATAAGTTTGTTCTCCAGGCTACTGGGTGATAGAATGTTTCTTGTTTTTTTAAACTATCCCTCAGTTTCAGCAAACTTCAGGTATTTAATGACCATTCTGATTGGTCTTTAAAATTATATGCCCATATGTTCTCTTTTTCTCTTTAGTTCTAAAACATTATCATCTTTTCAAATGATATCCTCAGATCATTGTTTCTCAATTGATGTTTGGAACATATTTCAACCATATAAGTTTAAATTTGATTTGAATATATCTACCTTCTTCTTTGGGAGTTTCTTGGTGTATTTAAGTGGTGTTACCCAGCTGTACATTTTATATGTAGTTTTCTTCTTCTTTTTTTTTTTTTAAGCATCTATTTATTTATTTGAGAGACAGAGAGAGCGTGAGCAGGGGGAAGGATAGGCAGAAGGAGAGAGAAAAGCAGACTCTCTGCTGAGCAGGGAGCCAGATTCAGGGCTAGATCCCAGGACCCTGAGATCACAACTTGAGCTGAAGGCAGACACTTAACCACTGAACCATCCAGGTGCCCTATGTGTAGTTTTTTTTGTTTGTTTGTTTGTTTGTTTGTTTTTATAACTTAATATATTGTATGGTTATAATTACACTGAAGTCATACTCCCTCTGTTTTTTTGTAAGATCTGAGGGAGGGGATCAATTTTATATTATTCCACATATATATCCCTTTATGCCTGAATTTATTTAGTGATTCAGACTTTCCCATTGAAATGGAATATAACCTTGCCACATGGTAAATATCCTTATACACTGAGACCCTATTTCTGACTCATTTAACAAATAAAAATTGGACATTCTGGGAACATTATATATTACAGACATACATTGTAGGCCTTTGACAATTTGATCATTACCCCACGTTGGTATCATTAATAATTGTTATTTCATATCCTATTTCATTTAGTTTTTATCTTTCATATAATTTTGCTTAGGACAGTCGTTTTAAAGCTACTCATTTTAACCTGGTTTCATTATACCTTCCTTTTTTTATTCCATAATGTTTCATCTCCTTAGATATTTTCATATTAAACACATATATTTACATGCCTTGTGACAAAAACAAAAATAAACAAAGAAGGTAAAGTCCCTTCTCTTTTGTATGTTGCAGTATAGCATTGAGGACAGTACAACAATGTAAATGAGTGTATGGGTGACAATGCTCTCAAACATAATCATATGAGCAAGTTATTTGGTATAAAAAGATAGATTGTCATTAATCAGCAGGATTTATAGAGTATGGTCTGGGTATACCTTTGCACACTGGATGGAATCCAGAATGATGATTCCAGTGCACCCATCAGGTTTGTCAAAGGAGAGATCAGTACCCAAAGCCCAAGAATATCAATGAAAGGATGCCACATGAGAAATGGAGAAAGGGGCTAACTTTATTCTCTATCAGACCACATAGAAATGAATTGGCCAAGCAGTTACACAGGAGAAAAGTGAGAAATAAACCTTCTATGTTTGATATTTCAATGCCCACTTTTTGTTGTATTGTGTATACTTCCTTTTAAAATGTTGGTTTTTCCTTTGCTCATTTGGGGGAGTGTGTCTAGCATATGCAAGATTTTTTATTTTATAAATATATCACTACTTTTGTCTTTTGGATGAGCTTAATTGGTTCTCATGTTGTTTTGTTGGGCATCAGGGGTGCAACACTGCCAGAAACAAGAAAGATCATTCTTCCTTACAGTCTTTCAGGGATACCTGGCTTATTCTCCCTCACTCATTTCATTCCCCCTTCTTCCTCACTCTTTGTCATTCTACTTCTTAAACAGATTCTTTTTTTTTCTTTCTTTTTTTTAATGTTCATGAAATATACAGAAAATGCTCATCCCAATATGAAACCCCATATCTAATTATCCACAGGAGGAGTAAGAACTGACATTACTGGGAACCATCTCTGCATTTTGCAAGGAAAAGATTACTGGACTTGCCTACTTGGGTTGGATCTATTCCCAGGGTAACCAGGATGGCAGGGCTGAGAAAGGCAAGGGGATAACACAACCCAGGAGACCACAGTGTCCTCTGTGTGTGACTTATAGAGGCTGAGCAGTCCCCTCAAAAGGGTGCCAAGACTCATAAATCCCATGGTGACACAACAAAGGGGCCAGAACTCAATCAAGATAGGCCACTAAGAAAGGGATCTGGTTCAGTTCGTGGGATTTCTTTGCAACAAGATGAATATAGTGGGAGAGGCAGTGTGGACAAGGAAGTCCCTGTGGTTTTAGGGTTCAAGGTAGCAGAGAGAGAGGCCACTTCTCTCCTCAGCACGTCTGATGGCGTCTCTCCTCAGTCTCCCTCCTCCTCATTCCCCTACAGCACTGACTTTGCTTCTCTGATTTGAACATTGGCAACAAGTACCTTCTTCCTTGGGTCCTTTGCACTGGCCATTTCCTCTGCCAGGCACACAACAATGAAAATAGAATGTTCTATTTGATCTCTGATTTCTTCCTGTTTTCTTTTTCTTCCTAGCACCCCTCACCATCTGCAAAGGGCTGTAATTCTCTTATTTCCTTCTACATTCTTTCTCCATCACTGTAGGGACTTTTGTTCTTAAGTAGCCTATGCTCACTGCTTAGATAGTGCCTGAAACACCACCAGCAGTCCATTTAAATTCCTGCAATATTTGAAGACTGCCTTAGTAAAACTATAAAATACATGGTTGTTTTTGTTTTTGTTTTTGTTTTTTTAGGAAAGAAGCTAAGTAAAAAAAATAATGCCAGAAGTGGTAGAGGAGATCCTTTAAAGGGGAGCATATGCATATACAATTTATGAGAAATAAATTGAGGGCTTTGGAAGGGAAGGGGGTGGGGGGGATAAGTGAGCCTGTGGTGGGTATTACAGAGGGCATGTATTACCTGGAGCACTAGATGTGGTGCATAAGCAATCAATCTTGGAACACTGAAAAACTAAAGTAAAAAAAAATATTAAAACATAAAAAAATCTTTAAAAAATAAAAAAAATAAAAACAGAACAAAACATTATTTCAGAGGACATCCGGTTAGCTAGCATCAATGAGCTTCTGACTCTTGATCTCATTTTGGGTTTTTTTTTGTTTGTTTTTTAATTTATTTTTGAGAGAGAGCAAGAGCGAGAGTGAGAGTGAGAGCCAGAGTGAGAAAGAGAGCATGAGCCAGGCATGGGGGTGGGAGAAGCAAACACCCTGCCAAGCAGGGAGCCCAAAGCAAAACTTGGCCCAGAACCCAAAAAAGAAGACCAGAGGTGGGGGCAGGGAGCTTAACTGACTGAACTACACAGGTGCCCGCAGCTCCATCTTATCTAGGATCCTGCATACAAGAACTATGTTGGGCTCCATGCCCAATATGGAACCCGCTTAAAAACAAAAACAATAAACAAAATTAAAAAGTATGTCTGGACTGCAAATAATGAAATGTAGTATTTCAAATCTGTGAGGACTGCAAGTTTGTGTGAATACCAGTCATGTTATTCCCCTTTTTTCCAGAAGTCACATCTATCACATGGAAGCAGAAAATGATACACAAACTTCTGAATTCTTTCTCCTGGGATTTTCAGAGAAACCAGAATTGCAGCCTCTCATATTTGGGCTTTTCCTCTCCATGTACCTGATCACTGTGCTTGGAAACCTGCTCATCATCTTGGCCATTAGCACAGACCATAACCTCCACACTCCCATGTACTTCTTCCTG
>PITA01034967.1:0-10987 GCA_004023965.1 Spilogale gracilis
AAGGAAGGAAGGAAGGAAGGAAGGAAGGAAGGAAGGAAGGAAGGAAGGAAGGAAGGAAGGAAGAAAGAGAGAGAGAGAGAGAGAAAGAAAGAAAGAAAGAAAGAAAGAAAGAAAGAAAGAAAGAAAGAAAGAAAGAAAGAAAAAGAAAGGAAATTTCTGAGTAAATAGAAAGCCATGTAATGTTCCTGGATTGAAAGATTTGCATAGTAAAAATGTCAATCCCCCTCAAAATGAAAATCATTCTTTTCTTTTTTTTTAAAGATTTTATTTATTTATTTGACAGAGAGAAACACAGCGAGAGAGGGAACACAAGCAGAGGGACGGAGAGAGGGAGAAGCAGGCTTCCCTCCAGAGCAGGCAGCCCGATGTGGGACTCTATCCCGGGTCTCCAGGATCATGACCTGAGCCAAAAGCAGTTGTTTAACCAACTGAGCCACCCAGGCGCCTCAATGAAAATCATTCTTATCAAAATCACAAGAATTTTAGATATAAGAAAGCTTATGATAGAATTTATTGGGAAAGGCAAGGAAATGATAAGAGCTGAAATAATTTTGAAAGAGAAGAATAAAGCGTAAGGAATCTGCCTACCCATCTACGCTTAAGACTTATATAGCTGGGGCACCTGGGTCACTCAGCCATTAGGCATCTGCCTTTGGCTCAGGTTATGGTCCCTGAGTCCCAGGACCGAGCCCCACATCAGGTACCCTTCTCAGCGGGCAGCCTGCTTCTCCCTCTCTCACTCCCCTTGCTTGTGTTCTCTCTCTAGATGTGTTTCTCTCTGTCAAATAAATAAAATCTTTCAAAATAAATAAATAAATAATAAGACTTATATAGCTGACAGTGATCAAGACTCCAGGATTATCAGAGAAACAGATACATACATCAATGGACCAGAAGAGGTAAGTCAGAAACATGTCCATACAAATATGCCCAATTGATTTTTGACCAAGGTACAAAAGCAATTCTATGGAGAAAAGATAGCTTTATTTTTATTAAAAAACAGTGCTGGAGAAAGCGAGATTTATAGGTAAAAAAAAATGAACCTTCATGTAAACCTCATGCCTTATACAGAAATTAACTCAACATGGATCACAGACTTCAATTAAAAATGTACAACTATAAGTCAATCAGGGAAAGACAATTATCATATGATCTCACTGATATGAGGAATTTGAGAAACAAGACAGAAGATCATAGGGGAAGGGAGGGGAGTGAATGAAACAAGATGAAACCAGAGAGGGAGACAATCCATAAAAGACTCTTAATATCAGGAAACAAACTGAGAGTTGCTGGAGTGGAGGGGGTGGGAGGGACAGGGTGGCTGGGTGATGGACATGGGGAGGGTATGTGCTACGGTGAGTGATGTGAATTGTGTAAGACTGATGAATCACAGACCTGTTCCCCTGAAGCAAATAATACATTATATGTTCATTAAAAATGTATAACTATAAAATTTCCTCCCCCAAATTGAAAAGATTCAAAATCTAGTACTAGACAAAGATTTGAAACCAAAAGCACAGTTCATAAAAGGGATAATTAATAAATTTGGCCTTATAAAAATTAAAAAATGTTTACACTGTGAAAGACTCTGTTTAGAATATAAAAACACACAAGCTATAGAATGGAATAAAATATTTGAAAATCACATATCTGACAAAGGATTAATATCTGGACTCTCAAAACTCAACATTAAAAAAGTAATCTAATAGAAGATGAGCAAAAAATATAAACATTTTACTGAAGAGAATAAACAGATGGAAAATAAGCACATGAAAATATATTCAACACCGTTAGTCATTAAAAGTACAAATTAAAATTGCAATGAGATATCACCACACTCCTATGATTAGCTGAAATAAAAAATAATGACAACACCATATGTCAGTGAGAATTCAGAGAAACCGGACTACCCATACATTGCTATGGAATAAAAAAATTACACAGTTCTTCTGGAAAACAGGTTGTTAGTTTCCTATAAAAGTAAATACACACAATGCCATATGGCATGGAAATCAACTCTTGGGCATTTATCTCAGAGATATAGAAATTTATGTGCGTTCAAAGCTTGTATATAGATTTTCATTGCAGTAAAACAGCCAAAAACACCTGGAAATGCCCAGATACCCTGCAGTAAGAGAGTGGTTGAACAAATCGTGGTACATCCATGCCCTGGAGTACTACTCAGCAATAAAAAAAAAAAAGCCATACACACACACACACAGAAAACTATCACTGATACATACAACAATTTGAATGAATCTCAAGGTCATTTTGCCGAACTAAAGAAGTCAATCCCAAAATGTTTTATGCAGTTGAATTCCATTTATATAATGCTCTTGAAATGACAAAATTAGAGGGATGGAAAGGAGATGGGTGATTCCTATATTATGACAATAGGAGGGCTGGGGCCAAGAGAATGTCTTAACTCAATCGATGTCAGTATCTACTACTACATTTTACCTGCTATATTATATTTGATATTATAGTACAACATTGTGTGTATTGGAGTGTGTTGGATTCCGGTTTTGTTTTATGAGATGTTACCTTTGGAAAGACCTGAAGAAAGAGTAGCTGGGATTTCTTATAACTACATGGGAATCTACAACTATCTGGAATGGAAAGTTTAATATTCACAATAGCAGAAGAATGAAACAATCCAAATATCCACTGGTGGATGAATGGATAAACAAAATGTGGTATACTCATACAATGAAATATTATTTGGCATGAAAAAGGGATGAAATCCTCACATCTGCAATCACACAGCTAAAACTTGAAGATAATACACAAAGTGAAATAAACCACACACAAAAAGACAAATACTGCAAGATCCCACTTACATAAGAGCATCAAGTAGTCAAATTCATAGAGACCAGAAGGAGAACAGTGGTTACCAGATGTTGGAGGGGGGACAATGTGGAATTTAGGCTTAACGGGTATAGTTTCTGCGCAGGATAATGAAGTAGTGTTGGAGATGGATGGCGGTGATGGTCGCAATACAGTGTTTCTGTAATTAGTGGCAATGAATTGTGCATTTAAAACGGTTAAAATGATCAATTTTATGTTGTCTCTGTTTCACCAATAAAAGGGAAGAAACTCAGAGCAAAACTGCAGCAACAATGAAGTTACATTCCGGGGAGGAAGAGAACATGATGGAAGGAACAGGGATAAACCTAGACTGCTCACAGAGGCTTTCTTTTGTGGGTTCAACCTTGAAAGTCATTTATATAATTATAATACAATTAAAATTAAATTATGAAATCCTTAAGAACAAAAGCCAGTTGAAAGGAATAACACTATTGACTTGTGGCAAAAACACGCACATAAAAATTGGGAAAACAGAAATATTGTCAATGATTTTATTGTTGGAGATAGTTTTGGTATTGTTATTGAGGCGGTTTTTTATGTCTTCAATTGTAAGATCAAGTACGTAAGTAATTTTTGTTGGAGTTGCAAGGAACTGAGAATTTTAGCATGACAGAAAGAAGATACAAATGTTAAGATTAATGAAGTTAAGGGGCACCTGGGTGGCTCAGGTGTTTAAATATCTGACCCTTGATATCCGCTCAGGTTCTCAGGGTCCTGGGATCTTGCTGTGTCAGATGCCCCCCTCATCAGGGACTATGCTTAAAAATCTCTCCCTCTGCCTCCCCCTGCTCGCTCGCTCTCTCTCTCTCTCTCTCTCTCAAATAAATAAATAAATCTTAAAAGGTTAACGAAGTTAAGTAAAAGCATGGTCACCACCTCCATGCAGCCTGTGGCAGCGGCACAGGCATACCCTGGGTGGAGAATCCCCTCCCTGCAGCAGTAGGTTGCTCTCTCTGCTGGAAATGGTGTCAGGTGAAGGCCCAGGGGGACTCACATCTCCTACCCATCCACCTACCAGGGGCATAAGCAGAAACAGAGCTGGGAACCCCGCCTTCTGTCTTCTGTGAACTGACAGCAGGAGGACCTGGTCCTCCCAGCCAGCTGCCCCAACAAACCTAGCACCTCCTATCCAGCAGGAAAAGGTGGCCCAGACTCATTCATGGCAATCCTGGCATCTCTTGGCCCTCTACCCAAAGGATGACCTAGGCTCAGGGTCTTCTAACTCCCCACTACAGTGGCAGAAAGCACAACAAAGTCTTTCCTCTCCCAGTCGCACCAGCAGAGATCCAACAGAAACCATCAACGTCAGGACAACCAGAGAGCTGGGCCGAGGACACTGTATCTAACTTGCAGACTTGGCCCCACCAGCTCCCACCTAGAAGCACCAGGAGGCTCAGGGCGTACCTTCTGTTCCTGTCGGCAACACCAGTAGGGACTGAGTGGAATCCCCACCAGCACTGAGCAGCCAGGCACAAAACGTCACATGCCGTGTGATTCCGCTGACCTGACATAATCAGGGCAGGTAAATCCAGAGGCAGAGCATGCATAGGTGGTTACCAGGGGCTGGGAGGTGGGGAAGAAACGGGGGGGAGCTACTTAATGGAGAAAAGGTTTGCTTTTGGGTTCATGAACATTATTTGGGGCTTGATAGAATTGTGGGTATACTAAATACCGCTGAGTTATTTTTATATTATGTGAATTTCATTTCAATAATATACTTAACATTAAAACATACACACACACACACAACCTCAAACAATCCAGTTTAAAAGGGGGAAAAACATGGGCAAACATTTTAACAAGGAGGATATATAAACGTCAAATAAACACATGAAGGGATGCTCAACATTAATAGCCATAAGGGAGATGTGCATTACAGTTATCACGGTGCACCCATCAGAATGGCTAAAATGGACACAGTGATGATAAACACTGCTGAGGACAATGAGCATTGCTGTGGGAATGTGAAGAGGCACAGCCACTCTGGAAAAGAGTCCAGCACTTTCTTATAAAACTACACATACACTCACCATGCAGCCCAGTAATAGCACTCCTGGGCATCTGTCCTAGAGAGATGAAAACTTACCCACACAAAAACTCACATACAATTGTTTATAGCAGCTTTATTCATAGTAGCCCTTTGCAGAGGATCTGCCTAGGAGAACTGCCTGGCCCAAATCAGTCTGCGAAGATAAATATTTATTTGTACTTCAAGAGTGGGCCTCTCCCTACTATCATCACCCTCATTGCTGCCTTCCCAACAGAGGAATCCAAAGCCCCTCATTTGTTCATGTCTCGCCCTCTGACTGCTTTGCTCTTTCTTGACAAAGAGAGAAAACTCAAACTGTCCCACGCCTGCCTGTCCAAACCCTGTTTGCTTTGGAATAGGGTCCTCTTTATGTTTATCTCTATTTTCGTATTTTTCCTAGTATTCATATACCCTACGAGATTACTTTTAATGCCTACATAACAGATATTTATAATGGTGGGAGGGAAAAAAAAACAGAAGAAAAATAAAATACTGTCTTTCAAATGTCAGCTCACGGCCTTCTCCTTGTGCTGGACTATTACTTCAATAACAGCAAGGAGCCATCTGGTGACGTCCCCTCGGCGCTGTCGCATGACTGGGCCTGCAGCCACTCCAACCAATAGGATGTAGCAGAAGTGATGTTGTGTGAAGTTCTGGAGATGGAGTTTATTTGGTCTGGTAGCTTCTGCTCCCTCTTCTTGGAACACCGTTCTTGGAATCCAGCCACCGTGCCACGAGGCAGCCCACAGAGCCACTCGGAGAACTGAGGAGCCGAGGAATTGAGTGGATGACCCCAGGCGAGCTACTGGTCAAGCATTTCTTGTGCCCCAGCCAACACTAGCCAGAAGAGAAGAACCACCAGGTCAACCCACTCAATGGTAAGAGATCATCAAATGGTCTTTTAATCCACTAAATTGATTTGTTACTCTGTAAGAGAAAACTGAAACACTTTTCCATAAAGCCTTCCCTGATTTTTACAACTGACAGAAATCCCATCCTCCAGTGAGTCGCCATTGTGCATTACTGTAATCACGGGTGCATTTCTCATGTACTGCTGTGTTCGGTTATCTGTTTATATGCCCTTCTTCAGTCATAAAACAGGAGCTGCTTGGAGCAGGACCCATGTCAGATTAGATCCTGGAGGCACAGGGCAGCAGGAAAGAGCACAGGCTTTGGGACAAGATGGGTCAGACTTGGATTCTACCATCTCCCAGCTATGTAACTTGAACAAGTTTTTTCACTTCTCTCTGCAGAATTTTCTTCATCTGTAAAATAGTTATTGCAAGAATGAAAATGAGTCGATATATATAAAGCACTTAATCAGTGCTTGTCATCTAATAAATACTCGGTATACATTAGTGTTATCACAATTTTCCCTATCATCCCAGTTCAGCATCTGATATATTGTAAGGACTCAATAAATCCTAAATGAATAAATTAATAGTCTGTGGGAAGGTGGGGGCAGCAGTTTCAGGATGCCCACAAATTCTCTGACATTCCTCCTTTGGAAAGAGAGCTCTCTGTCCCTTCACCTTGAATTTGAGCTAGCCTGTGACCACTTTGACTAATGGAGTATGATGTAAGGGACACATGCCAGCTCTGGGAGCCCTAATCCACAATGTGAGAAATCCTTCTCCACTCTTGGACAAGGGGAGGGTCCCTGCTGGACCCACCTTTCCCTCTGTCTCTCCAAGGCACCAGGCATGTGACTAAAGACATCTGATCTAGCCACCCGTTGATGACCACCAAGTCAATCTAGTCCGCCCTGTGAGGTAAATTGTCAGTTATTCTCTGACCGAGTTCCAACTCGCAACACTATGAGATATTACAAAGTGGTTGCTATCTTAAATCCAAGTTTTGAGGGAGCTTGTTATGGGGCAATGGGTCTTCCTGGGATAACTACTTCCTTCTTCAGCACCCTCCAGGAGCCTGGCCTGAGGAAGCCCCATCAGGGCAAAGAGCAGAGAGAATGTGGGCACGTTCATGTCTTTCTCCAGGGGCACCACCAACGTTTGATGATGACCTCATCTTTCTGCAGCTCAGGAACTACTGATAAAAAAACTAGTCCTCCTATGAGTGTAGAGCCTGTGACCAGTCCATCCACAGGGCATGACAGAAACCCCTTGTCCCTGGGGTCCAGGCCACTTTCTCTCCAGACAAGCTATCACAGCCATCATGACCTCTAGGACATGAGGCCAACAGTCCTCAGGTCATGGTCATGGTCACAGTCATGTCTGCAACCCCTCACCTGCTCTCTCTACCTTCACTAGAGTTGGTCATTCCACAAATCATGCTGCCTGTGCCATGGACTCTGAGGGGCCCTCTGCGCAGGGGTCATCTGTGTTCTCACTCCATCACTATGCTTCCTGAAGGACTAGACTTGGGGAGGGGGGACAGAAGGGATGAGAATCCTGCTGACAGAGATTGCCCAGAGTGCCTAAATCAATCACAGTTCTCCATGAGCTGCCTCTGAAGTCTGATTCTCTTGCTTCACTCCGACAGGCTTTCAGATCTAATTTTATAGAATTCTGTGGTTTGAAATACTCAATAAATCTCCACGAGCCTTTCAGAGTCCTGCTCTGTGTTTCATTCACACGTCCTGACAGTTCCTGTTCAAGGGAGGGGCTCTGTGCAGAGGCTAGCCACAGCCCGGCTGGTGCCCTGAGCTCCGAGAGATACATCTGTCAGTGGCCTGGCAGGATATTGCCCCTGCCCTGAGCTTGGCGATGTGTGCTCAGGGCTAAGGGCCTGGGAGGTTCGAAAGTCTGGGAACATTTAATGACACCAGCTTTCCAAAAGCGTGAGAAGAGGAGCATGTTCCAGGCTCTTCCCTTACATCTTGAAGATAAACATTGGTTTCAGGGATGACGGTAAAGCCCGTCCACATTTTCTTGGCTCTTGTACAAAGTCTAGTCTTAATACAAGCTGGCCCAAGGAAAGACCTATCTTGAGACCTCGTTAGACTGCCCTGGGAGCCGGCAGCAAGCTGAGGCCCAGATACAAGTGTAGTGGGAGGGAGGAGGGGCCACCACTGATGGAACTTCTACTGTGTGCTGACCTCCCTGGAGACACACGGGCTCACTGGTTTGTCCTACCTTGCCAGGGGCATCCTGCTGAATTCCCTGAGGCACAGCCTGTATCTATTTTCTCCCAGGGACACCGAGTCAGAAGACGAGCAGATGCCACACACCTGCGCCTGCCTGTGTAGGATTTGGGGGATGGGCCCAGTGGAAGAGAGCTAGAGGCAAACAGGCTAGAGGTGGGCTCCCTAGTGCCCTAGAGCATCGGCAAGTTGTCCGGAGACGAAGCAGAGCATTACCTCCTGACTGCCTCTCCTGATGAGCAGGACAAGCCACACGGAACCCTTGGAGAGTTTTAAATAGAGCACGCTCTGACTCTCTGTGTTTCCTCCCAACCCCTGCCCTCAGCTAGGAATCTTATACATAGTCTTGTGAAGGCCTAAGCTGTGTCATCATCAAAATGGCCAAGACTCTCGCTTAGATGATCTTAAATAACGTGAAATGATATTCAGAGATTCAGTCAATTTTTATCCAATAAATCTATTCCTAAAAGTGGAACATCAAACACCATAGGCCATATGGAGATGTGCCAAAAGTCCAGATCATTTGAACAGGCAGCTTTCTGTTCGAAGTACAATCCGGCCTTGTTCTCCCACCCTCACCCAAACTCACACATATTCTCTATGTCCTCATGTTCTCAGGAGCCAGATTCCCCTGGTTAGGCTCCATCGTGGATTCTCCCATGAAGGTTTCTACCTTACTTCTGCTCCTGACGTTGTCCTCTCAGCACCTGCTGTCTCTTCTCAGTAACAGAGCACGAAGCCAAGCAGTCAGCCTGGGTTCCGGTTCCCAGCTGTGGGAACTGAGGCACCCTGGGTAACCTCTCTGTTCCTCAGGCTCCCCATCTGTAAAATGGGTCTGTTAGTGGCTTGCCTCCTAAGGTTTCCTGTGAAGGTAAAATGAGATCATGCTGGTGAGGCATATCAAATAGTGCCTATGACATAGGGAAACACTCAGCTAATGTTGGCAGTTGTTGTTGACCTGAGGTCTGATGTATGCATTGGATTCTCTTGCAGACATGGGTTCATCTGGAGTCACAACTGTGGACTTAGAAAGACCCAGATGGTCATGCAGTGGTGGTTCCATCTTCTGGAGGAGTGTGTCCCCAGCTGCATCCTGGGGAACATCCCTGAACCTTGGCTCATCCATCCTCGGTCATGTTGTACAACAGGAGGGCATGTGTGCCCCGAGAGGTGCTGTTATCAAGTCCATGTGGGAGACAGTGTATTCCATATTCTTCCTGAGATAGTCTGTAATCAAGACACAAGCTTCACTTGGTTTAAGCTAGTATTTCTAACCTTTACTTTTCACAGGACATTCGCTGAGAAGCAAGTAGTACCATTCTATAGAACACTGTTTTCATGAAAGGCAGAGATTGAGTGATATGAAGTGAGGACCTTTCAGGGCCATGGGACTCCCACTGTACGAGGTTGATGACGCCATCCACAGAAGACTATTCTTCATGGAGGAGTAGCCTCCTCCTCTTGGCAATCTTAAATCTTCATGAAGATTCTCCATAGAAGATGCTCCCTCTCCCTTCTAAGTTGATGTGGCTTTCCAGACCCCTCACATCCTGACCAAAACAAGAT
Organism: Spilogale gracilis; assembly: GCA_004023965.1. Lineage (NCBI taxonomy): Eukaryota > Metazoa > Chordata > Mammalia > Carnivora > Mephitidae > Spilogale > Spilogale gracilis. The sequence goes on from PITA01034967.1 coordinate 9,567, forward strand.
TATAAATAGATGCTCATCGTCTTGTCCGTGGATGTCCAGCTGGGGGGTGGGGGGTGTCAGTTGGCGCAGTTGGTTGGTTTGTCACTCAGATTTCACTGGACATGACTTTTAGTCTCCTTTACTGTTGTGGTCACTCTCCTCAAAATGCATCCCAATTTATCTGTGTCTTTCTCTGTCCTAAACACTGTTAAGTGTATTAATCCAAGGTTAAGGCCCGAGTTGCAGCTTCTGTATCACACACCATGGCCCAAACTGAGTTTTCTCTAGTTGTGTAAAACCCCAAGTCACAGGGAAAGCTGTGAGGCTGGCTCTTCTCCCAATCCGCTTTTTTTTTGTGGATGGGCACACCACAAGCTTTGGGTTACGTTCCACTTTCTTCTCCAATGTATAGTATCACCAAATAAGAAAAATAAATATATAGAAGAATTGCATAAATATGTTCCCACTTATGAAAAAAATAGAGATGTAAATATACGCACATATGCATATGCATTTATATCTCTGTACTTGAGCATACATAAAAATTTCTGGAAGGAGACACTAGAAACTATTTTTTTAAACTAATTTTTAAATATTTTATTTATTAAATTTAATTGACAGACAGAGAGAAACATAGTGAGAGAGGGAACACAAGCAGGAAGAGTGAGAGAGGGAGAAGCAGGCTTCCTGTGAAGCAGGGAGCCCAATGCAGGACTCAATCCCAGGACCCTGGGATCATGACCTGAGCCGAAGGCAGATGCCACCCAGGTACTCCACAAGAAACTATTAATAATTGCTGCCTGAGGCAAGCATGATGAAAGGATCTGGAGTGAGATATTAAATACCTTTAATATTGTTTGAATATTTCCACATACGTCTATTTCTTCTTTGGTTAAAAAAAGTACTAACTAGGTAGAAATAATCCGTTTCTTTAGAGTCAACCCATTCATCTTGCCTAAAAACTGCTTCCTTCCCATAAACAAACTTGAGGAGCTTGGCTTCTCAATCTTCATCCAACCTCCTTTTCCTATTTAAAATTAAGACAAAAGAGAGCCAGGAGCACCCTTCCTTAGGCTCTCCCTCAACAGCAATGTCCTGCAGGATTTGTATTAGAATATCCTACCTTGCCCCTGAAAGCTTTCAGACAGACTACATTTCTGTGCCTCTCACTCCATCAAGACTCCTCCTCTCTTCAAGAAGAAGAGTTGGAGGGGCACCTGGGTGATTCGAGACCCCTGTTAACTGGGGAGTCTGCTTCTCCTTCTCTGTCTGCCTGCCATTCCCCCTCCTCATGCTCTCTCTCAAATAAATGAATAAAATCTTTAAAACGAAGTAGTTTAAAGAACAAAAGTTGCAGCAGGAATCCAGGAAGGAAGTGAGAGTGTGAATGTGTGCGTGCAGATGGCGAGGGCAGGTCTCAGGTGTGCACGCAGAGAAACATG
>PITA01034968.1:0-11000 GCA_004023965.1 Spilogale gracilis
TGATGACCAGAGGCCTGAGATCGCAGAGGACTCATTCCTGCTCTGACCCTCCCATGGATTCCTGGCTCTTGTGTGGCATGATATTTAGTCTCTTGCAAGCAGGTGAGTCCTTGGGAATTTCTCCTCTTCGATTCACCTAAGGTTCTTCTAAACCATTTCCTTATTCAATCTCTGGCTCCTTTCTCCTCCCACAGGACTCCCAGCCACCAGGCAGACTCCCATCACCAGGTCACACACAGGGGCACGAGAGGAACCCGAAGGTGTGACCTCGTCCCTGGTCACTTATTCCTACTCTGGTACAGACAGATGGTGGGTCAGAAACTGGAGTTTCTCATTTTGTTCTACAAGCATACTCTCTTGGAGAATCTGAAGCATTCACGGATCCGTTCTCAGCTGGAAGGCCTAATGGCTCACCCTGCACCTGCAGATCCGGCCCACAGAGCCGGGAAACTCGGCCACAGTCCTCTGCGCCAGCGGCACAGACACAACCTTGCCAAGACCCCTCCAGCCTGCCCACGCACCGTCATGCTTCTGCCCCCTTTCCTGCTCCCAGAGCATTCCTTTCCAGCTGGACTTGCCTTTTCAGCTGTCTCCAAACACACACATATCTGAAATTAAATTACTAAGGGGGATATCATTGGCAGAAATGGCCAGGGGGCATTTTTAGCAGAATCTTTGTGGATACTGTAGAGCATGTCTGAGGGCTCCGATGGTGGGAGAGTCGTTGCCCAGCAAGTGAGTGACCATCAAGTGACTTATATTTTCTCTTGACCTCTTTTTGCATCTTGGATTTTCTTTTGTTTTGTTGTAGAGGCCTCCAAAAGCCGTTTTATTTTACTTTATTTTAAAGATTTTAAATTTATTTATTTGACACACAGAGAGAGATCACAAGGAGAAACAGAAGCAGGCAGAGAGAGGAGGAGGAAGCAGGCTCCCCACTCAGTGGAGTGCCCGATGAGGGCCTCGATCCCAGAACCTTGACATCATGACCCGAACTAAAAGCACAGGCTTTAACCCACTGAGCCACCCAGGCGCCCCCAAAAGCCGTTTTAACTCACAAGTTGGAGAAATGATTAGCAAGAAAGGGCTTTGGTATGTGCAAGACAATAGACTGGATGTCTAACCACACATCTTCAGAAGGACATGTGAGTCAGACAAGGTCCAGAATTGTCCATGACTCTTTCCCACTAAGTGCCTGATGCAATAACCAGCGTGGGAATGAGATAAGAAAACAGTCATGTTGGAGTCCAATATTGGGACAGCACTTCAAGACCAACAGAGGTCTGGACCTAGAGAATCACCAGAATCAATCTGGGAGGGCAGGATCAGAATTCAACAGCAAAAATCAAGCAGCATCTAGAAGCAGAGCAGGAATGAACTTGTCGCCGCCACCTTGACACAGAGCAGCCCCATTAAGTGTCTGGGTTATGGGTAAGACCCCAGCCTTCTTAAAGAGTTGGAACAGGAAGTTAGAGTGAGAACTTCCAAACAAAAGAATGGATTCCCTCATAGTACGTCAGGAAGGGAAATAGGTGTGGGGTGCGGGGATACATGTCGTGTAGAAGCAGATCCTACATGAAATGTTCATGTACTCAGTTACATCCATGGCAGCACCACCGTCATCAGTGTCGGAGAATGACTGTCTTGTTGTGAGTTCCACACAAATTCACAGAGCAGAGGATCCCAATTTACAGTTAAGGAAATGAAACAATGCGTATATGACCCTGGGATTCAATTGTTGTTCACATGTGGTATCTCTGAGAAGCATCTGAATTTACAGAATGAACAAAGGACCTGGTAAGGTTTTGGCTATGGGGCTGGCTCAGATGGAATACCCATCGAGCTGGGGTGATGTTCTCTAGGATGTGGTTTGATTTGAGCAAATGGGGGAAAGTTGGGTCTATGTACTCGATCCAGGAATCCAGAAGACAAAGGGTGGGTTTACGGCAGGTGTCCCTCTCATGATCACTCCCAATGATTTGTTTGGAAACTCATACTTATTTCCCCTATATGTTTAGGGACTTCTGGATAAGAAGTTCTGACTCCTGAAGAGAGGGGTGAGGAGAGATGGATGCTTCCACCACAGGACATGGTGACACTCCAGTGAACCTGAACTGTGACTCTGCCTGGTCATTTTGGGATCTTCGTGCTGGGATCCCTGCAGGTCAGGATGGAGATATGGATCGTGATTATCATGAGGTGATACAGTGGAAACAGGGATAGGCTGACCCGGATTTCCAGGAACTAATCCAAGCATCTCTTGATGCCTACATTACTGGTGATAATGACAATTTTGCATTGTAACCATTTTGGCCTGACAAAGTAATGGCACCAAGAGGGCTCCAAACCCTCAGAGATGAATGTCTGGGTCACCCCATCAGGCAACAACTTAGATCACTGAAGTGCATAACAAAGTTGGAGAAACTCTAGAATTGGTGATGAAGAGGATAATACACATCAGTTTGGGCTTTGGGGACCACACTGGCCGCAGACCTGAAGTCCTAACCCTGTGTGTACAGATTCCAGCTGGCCACCACCTCAAAGTCCTTATTATTTGGACTTGAAGCAAAGCAAGGGGTGGATCATATCAAATCCCTTTTTTGTACCACTGCCTGTCTTCTTGGATTCACCCGTGATTCCAGCCACGACTGTTTCAGGAATCTACTCTAAGCAGACATTGACCCATCACCCAACCACTGAACCTCCTCTTCAATGTGGACCCTGTAGGGATGCCTGGGTGGCTTAGTCATTAACGTGTCTGTCTTAGGCTCAGGTCATGATCCCAGGGTCCTGGGACTGAATCCACATCAAACCCCACAGTGAGCTCCACTTTGAGCCCCATATTGGTTCCCACATTGAGCCTCACATTCAACTTCACATTTGGCTCCCTGATCAACAGGGAGTGTGCTTCTCCCTCTGCCTCTCTCCTCCCCCAGCTTGTGCTCTGTCTCTCTCTCCCTCTCTCAAATAAATTAACGGATCTTTAAAAAAATATATAGAATGTGTTTCTAACTTTCTTCCTAAAGTACTCTGTAGCCATGATGAGACCCACAAATGGCCTTTTTGAAGTTTACACATGCACCAAGCAGAAGTGTCAGGGAGTGAATGTTGTATGGGGCCAGTCTTTCCATGGAGGAGGAGAACTAATGAATAAATATTTTATATTTGTTTTTGACTCCTTAGAACTCCCTTGATTGAAAAATAGTTACTTATCTATAATTGTGGCTCAATTCATATACATATTTTTCAGATGTTCCACCCCTTTTTGTTTCTGTACTTGATTTTACATAGATATTTCTATCTGAAATAGAATACATAGATATTTCTTCCTCTTTCTCTTCTTTTCTGCTGTACTGGTTTGGTTTTAAAACCCATATATTGAAATCTTAATCACAGGTATTTGTATATTTCAGCTCGACATCTCCTTTTAAATATTTACTAAATATTTGCTTTCCAGTTGTATACAAAACTCTCCATCTTGTCATCTAATGTGTTGAATATATTAATACTTATTTTGATATCAGGGTCTGAAAACTCCATCTGCAAAATTTGGGGTCTGTTTCTTCTGCCTGGTCTTTTCCCTTAGTTTTGACCATGTGATCTTGTTTCCTCACACAAAAGATAGTATGCCATTGAATGCCAGATATTGTATTTGGAAATTATAGAGATTAGATGAAGTCCTGGACGATGTATTTTCTTATAGAGAGGATTTCTTTTTGCTCACACCAGGATGTCCTGGGTCGGAGCAGGTCTTCTTAATCTGGTGGATAACTGAGTTGAATTGAAGCGAAACTTCAGTGTTTGAATGACTGTTCACCTTTGTTCCTAGGATTTGATCATTTGGGTTCCAAACATGATGCCTGGGTTGTTTTTACTTTCCTGAAATGTAATTTGCATAGCATAATATTTATCTATTTTGAGTGTACAACTCAGGGAGTTCAAATATATTTATGCACGGTGTAACAATAAGCATGACCCAGGTCTGAAACATTTCGATCCTCCTAGAAATTCCTTTGTGCTCATCAGTCAATCTTCACTCCTACTTAGAGCCCCAAGCCATGGCTCTTCACTGGACCCTCTCCTCGTTGGCAGTCCTTCAACACATATCTGTTCCCCACACCAGTAAGGTCACGTGAGGCCCTCCATGCTTCTGCCCCTCTCAGTCTTCCCTTTATTCTTAACTTCATAGCTACTGATAATACGTTGGCAGTAACTCTCAGGGAAAAATGGTTTCCCGGATATATCCTTTGTCTTTGGAGTAGGGACTGTCCTCCTTCCTTCCTGCTTTCCTGTCTTTGCAAATCATCACATGTCAGCTGGGAGGTACAATGAGGTAGGTACTCGGGAACTGGATGCAAAAGACCACTCACCCGGCAAACTTCTAGGGGAGCCTCTGGTAGCAGCCTACAATGTTAATCGTGGGCAGACCCTGGCAGTTATTTAACTTAGTGCAATGTTTTATAGAGGAGGGAGTGGGAAGTCATATAAGGGGCAGTATTTAACTGTGTCTATTGATTATATTTCTAAATTCCATATGGGAGACTATTTTCTTTGTCTAGAGTAACCTGTGGATTTCTTTTTGCACCTCTAGAATATCAGCATCATAGGAGTGAGAATGTTGTCTCACCCGTGCTTTGCACTAACTAGCTGTTCAGAGACTACAAACAAGTTCGGCATGCTCAAGTCTAGGAAGGACGGTACATGTTTCTGTTTGGTCGACTCAGGTTTCCCTACTGCTTGTTGTGTGCTCAATTAAAAAAAAAAAAAGGAAACAATGTCTTTGAAGAAGTTTAACCAGTTTTTGACAGTTTTGCCACCCAGTGTGTGTGCATGCAGACTCTGTGGCAGTCATAGGTTCTTGCATTCATGCCTAGCTCCTACTGACTTGGGTTTAGCAACTGCTGTACCTGGTCCAGGGAGCCACTGAGAGCTGAGAAGCATGCCTTGATGACCACTAGGGGGAGCTGTGGCTGTTCCTCACCACTGAGAGGGAGATTGCTGGGAGTTGAGGATGGTTGGAATGAATAAAAGGGACATGGGTTCTCAACAGGGATAATTGGGTGATGTTGGAGACATTTCCTTGTCCCAGAGAGGAGAGGGGAGTGCTCCTGGCAAGTAGTGGAGAGAGGGACAGGGATCCTGCTAAGCAGCCCCCACAACACAGAAATATCCAGTCCAATATGGTAATATCCGGAGGTTGAGAAACCTCAGGCTCGCATTTGTTCATAAATGTTGTATTGAAAGAGACGATGACCTGTAGACAGCTCAAGGAGCAGAATCATCCCACCCCGATTTCCCCCCAACTTCCACACTGTCATTCACCTCTCTAGCTGCTCTGCTCCTGTCTTATAATGACTTCTCAGTCCCAAACAGCTCCCTGCTCCCTACATGTATCTGTCTCTCACACAGACCCTCCAGGGGATAGGGCTGCAGTCTATTCCCCCTCAAGGACAGTCATCAACAGAGCTTTCTCCGAAATTCATTCATGCATTTCAAATGGTCTCCCACTGGTGCTTGGGGAAGACCTCACAGGGAGCCTCAGCCCACAACTGAAGTAGTCAAGGGTGCTGATGAGCATACACCAGACATTCCAGGGGCCGAGACTTGAGCGCGATCACCCCGCATTACTGTGAAGAAGAAGGAAGATCCACACAAAAGAAATTAGCTCAACTCTAACAGTGGAGTCAAAGCAGGGATACAGGGAGAAGTGGCCCGATCTGGGACAGGGAAAATACAGGGAGGTAGAGAAACACCATAGGGTAACATGCTGTCCCCTTCAAACTATCCCCAGAAATTTGAAACCCTTTTGAAAGGAAGAAAAAGTAAAATGTCTTGAATGGGACGAGTCTGGCAATGAACAGCACAGAGAGCCCACAAGATCATTCTAGGCTGTGACATCATAGACAGTGCACCTCTCAGGGCAGCGAGAACCACAGCCTCGTTCTTAACCAGCGAGCACCCGAATCCTTGGCTGGAACTGTGCCTGTCTCCACCATGGGCTCCAGGCTCCTCCGCTGTATGGTCTTCTGCCTCCTGGGAGCAGGTGAGTCCCGGTCCAGGTGGCAAGATGCCACGTTCAGTGTCCAAGCCTGTTTATCATGTGTCCGGCCACAGCCTGCCTCCTAGGCTTTGTCTGAATTCCGTTCCTTTCCATCTCAGCCCCCCTGGACACAGCAGTTTCCCAGACTCCAAAATACCTCATCGCACAGACGGGAAATAAGAAGGTTCTAAAATGTGAACAAAAGCTGGGCCATGATGTAATGTACTGGTATAAGCAGGACTCCCAGAAATTGCTGAAGGTCATGTTTATCTACAACAATAAGGTACTCATTCTAAATGAAACCGTTCCAAGACGTTTCTTACTCGAATCTTCAGACAAATCTCGTTTGAACCTTCATGTGGACTCCCTGGAGACAGGCGACTCTGCTGTGTACCTGTGTGCCAGCAGCCAGCACAGCCCTGCAGAGTCATTACCTCCCCGGGCATAAACCCCGAGCAGCCAGGAAGCTGTGGGGCCACAGGCACGCAAGGCCTTACTCCATTCACCCTGCTCGAGGCCCCAGCTGGAGTTCCCAGTCTAGTACGGGGCCGCCAATATACCCAACGGGGCGGCTTGACGGTTAGGCTCACACAAGCCGATAGAATTCTACTGCGCAGCGGCAGCAATAAACTCACTGAAGTGCTCAGGGCTTCACAAACAAGGAGAGACCTTGTCCGTGACCTAAGGATCTTTTTTATTTTTTTAAAGATTTTATTTATTTGACAGAGAGAAACACAGAGAGGGAACACAAGCAGGGGGAGTGAGAGAGGGAGAAGCAGGCTGACCCCCAAGCAGGGAGTCTGATGTGGAACTCGTCTGGGTCCTCCAGGATCATGACCTGCGCCGAAGGCAGTTGCTCAACCAACTGAGCCACCCAGGCGCCCCATGCACTGAGGATCTTAACTGATGGAAGGAGCCCTGCCTTGAATTTCTCTGCTACACCTATTGGTGCTTCCTGTAGGAGCACTATGACTGAAAACACACTATTCACTAAAGGCATTTGATCATCAAAGCGTAGGGGGAATGAGATCGAGGTAAAAGTGCCCAAGACCATAAGGAAATTCAGATTAGCAGTGAGTTCACTGGATAGAAAAATACTTGGAGAAGCATGAAAGTTCATGGCAACAGATAAACTAGAAAGAAAGGGCTGGGGATAAACCCCAGTAGGGGCATGGCTTGTGTAGTGCTGACTCCCTCCCTTCCCGAAGGAGGACCATGGAGACTCTTCCCAATTCTGATCCAGTGGCCTCTTGAAGAGTCCTCTAGCGCAACATTCCCAAGACGGTGGAGGGTGTTACACACACTGAAAGGGCTTTGGACACAGATCTGTAGGCAGGACCTCGTTGTTGGTTCCCCCGGAAGCGACATAACTGAGCGAACTTGTATTTGGTACAACAAGCGTGTAACAGCCTGGATCACAAGATTGAGTGTTTGGGGGTGGAATACACAATTAGGAGACTTCTGTGATACTCTTCAGGGATGATCATAAAGGGTTTATGTGAGAGATTGTGGACAATAATAGAGTAGGAGCTCGGGATTCTTTATGTACTTCTGAAGAATGTTAGTTTCAGTGTGGCAGTTCTGAATGCAGGATTTGCTAGAATCTGTTTTAGTTTTATCCACCCTATTGGGGGGCTCTGGGATGTGGTGATTACTACCAGTGCATGGCCTTTCTGGGGTCTCAGTGAGGAATCATGGTACATTCACCAACGACTCTCATCCTAACTGGGTCTAAAAGCCAGTGTCTTCTGAACTCGCCACTTGGCGGTCCCCCTACTAGAACCTGTCCTCTGCTCCCTTTTCGGACTCCCACGCTGTGTCCCCAGGTCAAGAAGTAGCCAAGAAGAATGAGGATTTCTTTACACTCATTCTTAGGGCTCCTCTTCAAAGTTCTGTAGCCTGCATCCAAGCTCTCTTAGAATCTCAAGCTACATTTGCTATTACTATGTTATAGAGACAATGTGTATCTAAATTTCTTTACATGTTTACTATTCTACCTCTTCACTGTTTCTTCTTGTGATTTGATTGTTCTTCCATCATTTTCCTTCTTCAGCCACATCCCTGGTTCAGATACTTGATAATCGCCTTTCAGCCTCCCCTTGCTTTGGAAAAGCCTTCTGTTAGCTACAGTTAGCAGGGCAACTGAGCCTTTCATTTCCACTAATTGTTCAAGATTTCAGTTCAAATAGTATTGTCCTTTGTAATCCTTGGTGTTTTAATTACTGGGAGCCAAATAACTCAATAAAATGTTATTTATTCATGTTTTTGCTTTTTCATTGGAAAGGGGCTAGTGCCTGTCTTCCTGCTGCAGTGATTGTGTAGCATGATAAATATCACAGCAACTGTGCTAGACTCTCCCCGAGGGTTAAGTTCAGGTTCTTGTCTGAGAAGGGGATGCCTCCAATTACAGTGAATCAGAGGTCCGGCATATACCTCACCTACGCAGGACAAGAATATCCAACTGCTTTGCTTAAATTCTAACCTGTTGACCCTTACGTTTTTGTTTTACAGGCTACACGGGAAATCTGATGAACTGTATTATATTAGAAGGATGAGTAGAGATTGCATGTTCTAGGTGTGTGGAAAAACACAGTATTGCCGACTCTTTGTGTTGTGTTCAGATGCTCCTCATGGGTGCGTGAATCGTGCGCCCATCACACAGCATCCCCCTCTCCTGTCCTCTCTGTGAATGAGGTATAGGCAAGCTCTCCCTTGCTGCCTCTGAGCTGCTAGAAGCCTGCCCTCTGGGAAACCTACTAGAGGGCACTCAGGCTCTATTGCAAACACAGATGCTGGGTGGGGGGATGGGAATGAATAGCAGGAAGGGATGAGGGAGGAAGCAGGGCTTTGGGAGTTTATCCTTCTGTCAGTTGGGAGCTTCAGGTGCTAATACCTCAAAGATATTAGACTAAAACCATTCTCAAACTGTTTCTGTTTGGATGCCTTTTTGTGGTTCTTCAGCATTCTTTTGCTCTGAGCCCAGCCAAGCACTGTACCCTCGGGACTGGGGCTGAGGAGGCCTGACCCTGTGCCCTCAGCAACCCCCCAGGGCCTGGCTCCTGGCTGGCATCACAGTCTAGGCTCTGTAATGGTGGCTCCGGTCCCCCATGACAGCCTGTCCCTCCAACTTCTCTCCTGCACAGAGCTGGGCACAAGTGCTCCGTGGAGCTTAGACACTGAGGGGAATACCTTTTGAGAGATGTCTGCAGGACTGAGCAAGTAGGGAAGGAGAGCCCTGAAGCAAAATGCTCTGATGCGACAGGGTTCTTGGAAGGATGGGGATAGAGAGTCCGGGTAATGAGGACAGGACCTAGTACATGAGATTACCCGGCCCAGGACTGGCTCAGCACCACCTGTGCGAGTCCCCCTCTATCAGAGTCTATATAAGGGGTGAGTGGGGAGGAGGAAACAGAGCCTGTGTTGGGGAAACCTCCAGGGACAGTGAGGTCATAGGCAAACCACCAACCGAAGCCCAGGAGACCAGGGCCCGGCCTCCTCCCCAGGACACCCTAGTTCGGTGAGGCCCCTCTGGGCGCTGACTCCGCCATGGGCTGCTCGCTGCCCTGCTGGCTGGCTCTCTGTCTCCTGGGAACAGGTGAGTCTCGGGTTCCAGGGGGCTGCCCCTGGCCCCCAAGCTGAGTCCCTCGGCCTACAGCCACATCCTTCCCTCTGGACTTCTTCTGAAATGTCCTTTTCTCTCAACAGTCTCCATGGACCCTGGGGTTACCCAGACACCAAAACACCTGGTCAGAGGGACAGTAAGGACAGTGACCCTGGAGTGCAAACAACATCTGGGACGTAACGCTATGTTCTCGTATCAGCAGAGTGCTCAGCAGCCACCCAAGCTCATGTTTGCCTACAGACTAATGGAACTCTCTCAGAATGACACTGCCTCCAGCCGGTTCTCTCCTAAACGCCCAGACACCTCCCGGCTGGACCTTCAGGTGGACGCCCTGGAGCGCGAGGACTCCGCTCTGTATCTCTGCGCTAGCAGCCAGGACACAGCCCCGCACCTTCGGCTTCTCCTGGCGCACAAACCTCCTGAGGCCAACCAGGAAGCCGTGGGAGCAGCCAGCACCCAGCTCAGCATTTCCTGGAGGGCCCCAGACAGAGGTCCCAGAGCCTCCTGCTGCCTGTCATTCAGTGGAGGCCGAGTAGCCAGCACGGAGCCGCGCGGTCTGCGCCCTGGCCCTGCCTCGGTCCACACTGGGCCTGAGCTGAACGCAGGCCAGAGACTGACCAACTTCATTCTGCTGCTCAGCGTCCAGGCACATGTGGCCCTGGGGAATCTGTCACGGGCTGCTTTACCCTCCGGCCACAGACGGCCAACACGTCCCCTGCCCAGAGGGACCTTCCTCTGACTTCTCCATCCACCCACGAGAGACCCTGGATCTCAGCCCCTGTCCTGGCTCCAGACAGGCTCAGCCCTTTCCCAGAAACCTCCCTCCCTCACTCGTGGCTCCGTCAGTCCTACCACTGAGGACGATGTTCCCTCATCAGGTGTGCGTCCCTGTTCTACAGGTCACTGTGGCTGCACCTGAGTGTTCTCAGCTCCAGAACTCCAGAAGGCCTTCTCTTTCTCTGCCGCTGACACTTCAGGCCTCATTCTTTTCCTTCTGTCACTTCTATCCTCCATCCTCATCCTCAATCCTGCATTATCAGCCACAGAGTCCCCTGTCCCTGGACTGTTACTCACAACAAGCAGTCAGAGGGGAAGGTCCCTCCCATTTCAGAGCAGGACTGTATCCTCGGGGCTGTCCATGATGGTATTTTCTGGGATTACTCTTTGCAAACTCCTTCCATTCTGCACAGGCCCTCAGACCTGCAGGGCTGAGCAGAGCCCTGTGCTGGGGAGTCCCATGCCTGTACCTAAAGCAAGGCTTGCTCTCTCCTCTAAGGGGCGCTCCAGGGACAGTAAGGCATTGCAGGGACAATGGGGGCACTGCAGGGACAGTGGGGT
>PITA01034969.1:0-11001 GCA_004023965.1 Spilogale gracilis
GAGTGAGAGAGGGAGAAGCAGGCTTCCCGCCGAGCAGGGAGCCCGATGTGGGACTCGATCCCGGGTCTCCGGGATCATGACCTGAGCCGAAGGCAGTCGCCCAACCAACTGAGCCACCCAGGCGCCCCTAGCATTGACTCTTTAACCAATAATATTGAACACTGAAAATTATGAGGTACTATGTTATGTTATTCAGTGCTGAGTATATAACAGAAATGTGTGGTTAAGCAGTTCACATATATTAACACATTTAATACTTAAAACATCCCAGGGTTCCTGTAGGGTTCAGTTGGTTAAGTGACTGCCTTCAGCTCAGGTCATGATCTGGGAGTCCGGGATTAGCCCTGGGTCGGGCTCCCTGTTCAGTGGGAAGCCTGCTTCTCCCTCTCTCACTCTCCCTGCTTGTGTTCCCTCTCTAGCTGTGTTTCTCTCTGTCAAATAAATAAATAAAATCTTAAAAAAATACTTAAAACATCCCTAACTGAAGTAGTTATGAGTCAAAAAAAGAGGAAATATAAAGGGGCTTCCTCAGTTATATAACCCCTGAGTTGTATTTTAAAGGATGTATAGGAATTATTTAATAATCAAACACAGGGGAAGAGAAATTATGTATAAAAGGCACTGGAGCACTAGAGAATGTTACACACTTAATAATTAAAAGTTCCTTAATTTTATCAAAACATGACTATGAGAATAACAGAGTCCTACAAGTAAACGCGATAATTTATGTGATTAAGAAAAGTTACTTTCTATAAGTAGACAATACCAAATAAGTGCTCCTGCCCCTGGCTGTTCCCAGTCAGGGTATGATGCACGGCAAATAAAGTGGAAAATCAGTTACAAGTTTATCCAAATCACCCACTGCCCCCTGTCCCTTCCCAAACTTCTGACGTTGGGCACAGGGGAAGTAAAGGGATTCAGAGACAAAGTTCAGGGGGATCAAGTGGGTTAACAAATGATGGCATTCTGATAAGAACCTGTGTGGGAAAAGATGCCAACATTAATTTTAGCAGGATACAGTACAAAAATATATAATAAATATTTGAATCTGAGAGTAGACAGACCTATATCCTTCTTCTCAACTAAGATTTTAGAATGAATTAACCCTCTTGCCAAAACCATTGAGGCACCTTAACACAGAAGCCTATGTTAGAAAGAATAGCATGTTGTGTGAGGCAACTTTATAGGCCTGAATTTACTTTACAGAGATTGTAAGCTCCACCTCAAATTTTATGAGTTTAAGGGACATGGACATGACCTTGAGAACCATCAAGGGACATACATGTCCCTGGACCTTGCAGCCAGGATAAGGGTATAGTGAAGAAAAGATAAAGAAAAAGAAAAACATATATATATCAAAGATACTGGTAAGGCTGGTGTTGTTGGCTTGGATACATGGCCAGGATTATCCCTGAAATATTGTCTCTTCCTCATGTTATGAAGCAAAATACATCCCTGTAATTTATACTCAACCCTGCTAAAAAGACAGTGCCAGGAGCCAACCCTGGCAACAGTCTGGGCTTCCAGAAGGTGGTGATTGCATTGGCGATATGAGGAGACCGGACTCGAAGAGTGGTGTGGGAATCTCCTGAACACTGTGTCTTTACAGTTCTTTATTTAGACTTTTTGGTTACAGATCATCTCAAAGGAAGGGTGCATGATAAAAGAGATTTGTAAGAGATTACACAGACTTCTTTCAGGTTTCCAATCCTAAATTCCCATGGCATCAGTGCCTTTCAGGTGCCATAAACTTAGGACAGAATATCCCTAATTGTGGGTGGAAACAGGCCCTGGTCCACTGGCAGTCACATCAATCTAGCTTTAGGCAAACAGTTGCTTCTGTCTTATCTTATCTCAATGGAGTGTTTTATCCCACGGCCGGCCGTGCAAGGCAAAGAGTGATCACGCAGGCAAAAGGTGAATGGGTGGTCATGGAAACTTTAAGTAACATTTAAACTATTAAGTGTATTGGTATTGATATAGTCTCAATCAAAAGTGTGTCTATGCAGGTTATAATTATCGACTACTGATTTCCGCTATAAAGGAAAGTGTCATAAACACATAGTATGAGTGAAGGTCAGGAAAAAAGGGAAGTTTTTTTCTGAAAAGCTTCAAAGTTGAAGTTGAAGTTTTTGAAACTGAGAGACTCAGTTTGATAATTGAGCAGGCAAGAATAAAAGGCAAGTAAAGATGGTTTTGATGACTGCGACATTAGCACAACTCCCTCACTTTGATGGAGGATCATGGTTCTCCATGCTTTGCAGAGGGAAGCCATATGAGCGATCAGGCTGCAGGTCTGCGGCAAGACAGGTGGAGGGATTTTAAGCTGGGCTTATCAGAAAGTATTTTGTTTCGTAGGACAAACTAAAAAAATAAAATACAATAAAATAGAAAATAAACGTTAATAGGATAGAATTGCAATGAATTAACTGACTTCCGATGTAAGTTGAAAGTTCTAATGTAAGTTGAAAGTTCTAAATAGCAACTGAGTTTGCTGTAAAAAAAAGTCCTCAATAATACAGTTTTTACAGACCTGAATTTTAGGACAGGCAAGAGAGTTCAAGTCATAAACAATATTGTGTTTTATTCTGAATCTAGTAATATCATTGAATGGTTTTCAGCAAAATGGTAACACCATTAGATTTATATTTTAAAAGACCATTCTGGGTATGGTACAAATGATGTCCTAAAGGATATTTGTATCGGAGACAAAAATCTATACCAATCAACTGATGCTGATGTTTTGATTCAAATGATTCAGAATAACGATCAGAATAAGATAGTATCAATTTATCTTATCTTCTTAAAAATAAATAATTAGTCATGGTGATTGAAAGAGGGAATAGTCAAGGAGGAAGATCTTTAGGTTTTTGTCCTATTAGTTAGGTCGAAAATAATATCACTTGTCAAAATAGACTGTGTAGGCAAGAAACATCCTGAGATCAGAATGTGGGGTCTGAAGTATTTGTGGGCCATGAAAATCAGGAAAGTGAACACATCTGGAACCCCAGAGAGAAATTTAGACTGGAGATTCTAAGTTTCATTATCAACATAGAGGTGATAGTTGAAGGACTGGGATGATATAATTCAGAGTGTTTAAATAAAAAGAAAAGAAAAAGTCTAAAATGGAACATGAGGAGAATGAGAAAAACATTCCACAGAGAAAAGAGTAAAAGAGGTTACAGAGGAAACATTGTTTTTCTGGAGGACAAGAAAGGATAGAGTTTCAAGAAGAAAAGAAAAGATCAAGAGTTGTAAATGTCAAAAGGTGTTCAAATACATTAAAAAGACTAAAGTGTATCTATTAGATTAAGCAAAGTGTAAGACAATGTTGAACTTTGTGAAAAATTCAACAAAAATGGTAAGGGCAAAAGTTAAATTATAGGGAGTAGGGAGCTGAATTGGAGGTAAGACGTTAGTATTCCAAGTATTCCTGTCAAAAAGAAAGGGAAGATTGGGTAGTAGCTAGAAAGGTCAAGGCAGTCACAGTGTACTCTTAGCAGGGACAGTATCTCCCACAAGGGGCAAAATTAGTTTGTGGAGAAGGAGTGGGAATGAAAACAATCTTATTATTTTCACTTTATTATTTTGGTATAAAAAGCATTAAGATGCATATAGTACAACAACAGACACAGAGTGTACCTGTGGTATTTAACTTCATGGATAGAATTAGGATAAAAAAGTCTCGAAAGTTTCCTTAAGGGGCTAATAATAATAATAATAATAATAATAATAATAAATGTTGAGAAACACTGTGTAATGTAGAGGTTTTTTGCAGAAAAGAAAGCTTCAGATACCAGAAGATAAAGAAAAGCATTTAAATCAATAAAAATTATAATAAAAATTGGGATTCAAAAGTATCCAGATTATAAGAAAAAGATTAAATGTAGAAAGCATAAATGATACCTCTTTCCCTGAGAAGAAGAAAGAGGTAAGAATGAGAGTAGAAAATCATGTTTTGAAAATAAAAAGATCCCATTTGGTGGCTTCTATCTCTTTGTTCCTAAGAAATCAAATTATTTACTGAGAGAGATGGTTGAAGAGATCAGATAGGAAGGACAAATTAGAAGATAAGCACATAATAAACTATTATGAGAAAAGTGGAGGGCAGAGGGAGAATTCTGACATGGCCTCCTGGTGTATGAACCCCATATTTAGTTCTCTCCCCTTGAGTGTGTGCAAGACTGTGAATATAATTAATTTTGCTTTCATGATTAGGTTACATTATATGACAAAGGAAAGGACTTGAATATATTCTTAAGTCCCTAAAGGCTTTTAAGGGATCAAAAGGGAGATTATCCTGGCTAGGCCTGATCCATTCAAGCTTTTCAAACCTCTGAAGGGATCGAACTCTTCCTGAAAGAAGAGTTCTGATACTCCTGGGAGGTTTTTCTTATTGGTCTTGAAGAAGCAAAGAACAATTTTATGACCATCAATGAAAGATGTTCACATGGCTAGGACCAGAGTGGGTTTTGGCAGCTGAATTATTTCTGGTAGATACTCAGCAAGAAAACCTGTAACTCAGTTTTATAACCATAAAGATGCCAACAATCCGAATGTGCTTAAAAGCGGTTCTTCCCTCGTTGAGTCTCCCTCTATATCAGGAGGATATAGTCTTTGAGAGTTGAATAAGTTCATGTAGCTTTAAAATGATTATCCAGAATTAGCCACTGAGAGATGGGGAAGAAGAAATTAGCTTTTTTTTTTTTTTTACTTTTTTTTTTTTTTTAAGATTTTATTTATTTGACAGAGAGAAACAGAGCCAGAGAGGGAACACAAGCAGGGGACGTGAGAGAAGGAGAAGCAGGCTTCCTGCCGGGCAGGGAACCTGATGTGGGACTCGATCCCAGGTCTCCAGGATCATGACCTGAGCCGAAGGCAGTTGCTTAACCAACTGAGCCACCCAGGTGCCCCTTTTTTTACAATTTTTCTATGAAATGCTGGTGTCAGCAAAAGAGAGAGAAGGACAAGATGACAAGATGACAAAAAAGTTATGTATACTGGCAAAGGAGTGATTTAAGTAATGGAACATGAGAAGGCCATTACATCTTACCAGAGAACCAATGGCAGAAACTTCCCTGGGCCTTAGCTTCTTCAGACACAGAATGGGAAGATAGCAGCTGCCTTAGAGGATTGTTGTGAATACTTGATATGCATAAAGCATGGGCAAAAGTGCCTGACTTGTGGTAAGCTCTCAAGAACTGTTAGGTAGTAATAAAGGGAATAATTATGAATCTATAGTATTATAAACTGAGTAGGAAAGGAAGATGATAGCAGCATGGCTAGATTAGAAGAAAATAGAAATCAAAGGGCACCTGGGTGGCTCAATCGGTTCAGTGTCTAAGACCAAGGGGAAAGAGGAAGAAGTGGTAAGTAGCCAAACTAAAACTTCCTTATTTTCTTTTCTGTCCAACTTCCAAAGAGCAATTTAGTTTGCCTGGTAGAGTCCTCAGGTCAGTTCCCTTTGAGTATGCATTTATCATTAGTAATAGAACTTGTATCACCGTATTCAGGAAGGGGTGAAGACCAAATAGAGCATAGGGGCAAGCGGTTCATAACTAAATGCTTAGTTGGGGTGACCTGTGTTATAAATAGTAAAGGATCTGAGTGAAAATAAAATAATTATATACAGGCAGAATCAAACAAAATTTTAAAATAAACACCCTTAGTGGTGGAAAAAAAAAGAAAGAAAGGAGAGAGGGAAAAACAAAGCAAGAAACTAACTCTTAACTATAGAGAACAAACTAATGGTTACCAGAGGTGAGACGAGTGGGGAATGGGTGAAATGGATGATGGGGATTAAGGAATAAACTTCGTTTTTATTTTTTTTTAAGATTTTATTTATTTATGAAAGTGTATGGGAGTGCATGAGTGTGCACATGTAAACAAGTGGAATAACAGAGGGGGAAAGAGACAGGCAATCTCAAACAGATTCCATGCTGAGCTGGGAGTCCTATACCAGGCTTTATTTTATAACTGGTATCATGACCAGAGCTGAAATCAACAGTTGGCTGCTTAATCCACAGAATCCTTCAGGTGCCCGAAGAAGTGCACTTTGTGATGAACACAGAGTGATATACGGAATTGTTAAGTCACTTTATTATACACCTTAAACCAATATTGTACTGGATGCTAACTGTACTGAGATTAAAATAAAAAAATTAAAAAAATAAACTGAGCCTTGAGTATAGTCTTAAAGATAAAAAAGATGAAAAGGAAGCATATTTAATTTGTGTCCTAAAATTTATATCTATTCACTCAGCATGTAATGACAATGAGTCATATTTATGTACTACTTATGAAGCACACAAAGCTGTTAATTTTATTAAGTTAGCTCTTTAACTTACAACATTTTTAACTTATAATAATCCTATTCAATATGTCTATATTTCTCAGTTTTAAAGATAAACTCAGAGAACAGAAAGTGTAAGTTTGGTTTGCATAGGGCACACAGGTAAGAAAGAGCAGAATCAGCAATGAACTTCAGTCCATCAGACCCCAGATCCCAGGCATTTGACCAGGAGTGCACGACCTCCATGCAAAGACATTGCACTAGGCTCAGTGGAAGGCACTGAGCTAAGTTTTTTTTCTGAACAAAGCTCTAAAGACCATCACTGATAAATTTTCAAGGTTAGATATACAAACCCAGTGTTCTGGGACCACAGTACTAGGTGAGATTAGTTTAGCTGATGAAATTGAGGACAACTCCACGAAGGAGGTAATATTTAATTTTGATTTTGAGGAAGAGGTACAATTTTGAGCATTTTTATCACTCAGACCCTTAGGAGAGACAGATGATGTTTTGTTGCTTTGGGTTGAAGCGAAAATTCCTAGGGGAATAAAGAGAAGATTTTTTTTTCCCCTATTCACAATGCAAAGCACACTCTGACTGAGAAAGAAAAATCAGGTGCATGATCTTTTAGATTCTTGTGGATACATTTTACTAGGAGAGCATTTTGTTTCACATATGCCACAATACATGAAAGTAGATCTCACATACAACTTCCTTTTATTCACATATGCTTTTGATGTAATACAATGCTGCCAGAGGATTAATAAAATTAATATTGTAGGAGTATAGTTATGTGCTTCATTGAGTTCTTATAAAATAATCTGTGGAAGAAATTAAAGTAACATTAGTTTACACTAAGAGAATACTTCGCAATGCGCCTTTGCAGGGGGAAACACTTTTTAATCAATCTGCTAAATTACCTTTTTTTTTTTTCTCAGTCCCTGAATTGGGTTCCTTATCTTAGGATAGTATTAAAGAGCAAACCCAGAATTCACTTTGAAACTGGAAACCCCTTCCTCCCTCCCCTAGTCCCTTCCAGTTAAAACTTCAGTGGAAAAATCCATTGTTGGACTCAGCCTGTCTTGTCTACCTGGTAGTTCAGTCTCCCATAAAATTTTCAGGGTCTTCTGGGTCATCGGCCTTCTGTGCCACTGGCCTCACTCACATCCCCAAAGTACACACGCCAGCCACAAAATTGACATTTCTGATAGAATGCCTCATGCTCAGTGATGCCTTCTTCCTAGAGATATCCCTTTGGACAAAGACCAAAATGTAGGTGGAGGAAGCAGAGGTGAGAGTAAAATACAAGCCTGGGAAGAGGATATAACTAATTTTTGAAAAGTTGTGAATTCTGTGTTAGAAGAAGAAAAAAAAGAATTTAAGTGAATGATTTGGGAATATTTGAGCTTGGTGCCAGTTCCATGATATGTTAAAATCTATTTTGCATCACTGGCATGAGAACAAAACAAACAAACAAACAAACAAACAAAAAAACAAGAAACTGAGAGAATAAAGGAAGGGGAATTCATTTATAATACAGTAATGATTCAAATTATGGTGAAAATGGCTGGAAATGGACAGTTGAAGTAGGAATTAATGAAAGGAGAGGACGAGAGAGAAACTGCAGAGATAGCATACATAGAAAATGATGCCAGAACTAATGGCTGGGCAGCAGCAGAGATGAATGTAACATTTTCAGTCTAGGAAGGTAATGAGTTTAATTCACTCGGCAATACCATACAGAGTATCTCAAATGCCCTTGTCTCAGTAAGAGGGGATGGATCCGAAATAAAAGCTCCAATCCCTACTGTCAGATAGTTCACAGTTTATCATGGAAGATCAATTGTTTAGACAATAAAAATTGACAATAATTATAAGTAACGGAGCTTCAGAAATGGTTTGTATGTTTGAAGATAAGAGCGTGCCTTGAAAGTGTGATATTTAGGAAAAGCTTAAATGAATAGGTGTCAGACGAATGATAAAGGATAAATGTGTCTGCCTTTTCTAGACATGGCTGGATGGGGAAGGATATATTTGGAAGAGAACCAATGACCTCAAGTAAAATGATGAGAAAAACTCAATTTTTCAAAGTCATTATTCATGCCCAGAAATTAGAGTTTAGTGGGAGAGGGAGAAGAGTAAAATATTGGGTGGTCAGGGAGCTTCTCATGAAAGATTTCTATGGATACTGTCTTGAACTGGTGGAAAACATTAAAAGATTTTAATTAGGGAAGTTCAAGTATAGGATTTGTAATTCTAAAAACTCTAGAACAGTATCCTAGAGAATTCATTCTGTGGGTGATCAGACTGGAGGTATGAGCCTCATTAGGGTAATGAGGCTACAAAAGAGGGGGAGGGGTCAGAAAATATTTACTAACAGAAGGCAGGGGCAATGGGGATAGATGTTAAAAAAAAAAACAGATTCAAAGGGCTTATTAAGGGATGAAATCAGTAGTCTGCGATGGATCAAAAATACATGCTAAGATTCTACTCCTTCAGAAAGGCCTTCCCTGGTAATGCTAAATAGCCACCTGTATTAGAAACATCTGTTTACCCCAAATCCTATCCCCATGCAATAATACAATGCAATTTTGTCCAGAGTAGCAAGGTAACTAGAAAAAAGCATCATTTTCAGCATGATGTAGCTGATTATTGTCATATATAGATGATATAGATATAAATAGATAGTTGTTGTTGGAGTCTCCATGAATACTTCTGAAAGCTATCAACTATTTTAGTGTGTGGGTCTTTTTTTCTCTTCCATGCTTTCTGTTTTCTGCTGGCCTGGAACTTAGTTTAGACTAAATGACATAAGTCCCAGCTGCCTTCAAGAATCAAGAAGTGACCTGGAATTGGAAACTCACTGGGTCAGCTCAAGCTGCTGTAACAAACTACCATAGACTGGGTTGTTTATAAATAATGGAAATTTATTTTTATCATTCTAGAGGCTGAAAGTCTGCCAAGAGAATACCAGGCTGGCTGGGTTCTGGTAAGAGCCTTCTTCTGGGTTGTACCTGCCATGTATTCTCACATGGATGAGAGCAGAGAAAGGAAGCAAGCTCTCTCATGACACCCATAAGGACATTAATTCTGTCATGGGGGCTCTACCTGCATGGTCTCATCTAATCCAAATTACCTCCCCAAAGCCCCAGCTTCTAGTACCATCACATAGTGGGAGTAGGGTTTCAGCATATGAAATTTGGGGAGACATACATTCAGTACATAAAAAAACTCTATATAAGGCTTTTAGAAGAAAGTGACTAAATAAGGTACCTAGAGAAAATCGTGCCATCATATAAGCTCTGAACTGCCTACAAACAGATTTTCCCTACAATGAGAGTGAAAGAAATCTGAATACTAAGTCACTATTATTTTAGGTTTTCTGTTTTATGCAGCTAAATCTAACCATAAGTGTTTCCCTTTCCCCCCTCCATGCTTAACATTCTTTGTTACTTTCCATTATCTAAAACCACATTCTTTATTTATTACTTTTTCATTGTCTACCACCTTCCCAGAAATCATAAGCATAATGGGAGAAAAGTTATTGTTTATCTTGTTTATCTTCAGAACCTAAAATAATACCCGACATAAATTGGGTAGCCAATAAATACACTTTGGAAAACTAAATGAATGAATAAGTTGATAGGAGATATGGAATAAATAAACATATCAAATACCTATTTCTGGCTATGGAGTCAACCTAGATAATAAAATCACTTTTCCAAATGGAGAAAATTTACTGATCTGAGGAAAGGCTGATTTCAATTTGTATCATCATGAACCTGAGGTGCCTATTTCACATACAGGTTGAATAATCCATTAGAACATTAGGTACATAGAGTTAGAATTCAAAACAGGGTTCTGTGTTTGGGAATATCCATAGTGTTCATTATGAGAGTATAGGGGATATTGAAGCCCAGGACATGTTAAGTTCTTACAAAAAAAAATCACTGAAGGCAGAAACCAGAGAAACACAATTATTATGTGCAGTGAAGAAAAGGAGTTAGAAGAGGAGGAAAAGAAAGAGAAATGCATCCTGCAAGCTAAGCAGGGTAGGGTTAAGCTAAGAAAGTGGTAAATGGAGTCAAATACTTAATAAATCAAGATTTTTTCCTTTGGATTTTATGACTAAAATGTGTCTGTAAATATTGAGTCAGCTATAAATTTTGTGAGGTGAAAAACAAAATCACATGGAAACAAAATTGAGATATTGAATGTAGACCAATTATTCATTAAAGTGTACTAAGAAAATAATGAAAAAGATATAGCAAGATTGGCAGAAGAACATAAATCAAGAGAGGGCTGTTTGTTTATTTTCAATGACAAACATTTGGGTATATTTTGATCTAATGGAACTTAAACATCAATAAAGAGGAAAAAAAAGTTGATAATACAGGGAGAATAGGGAATTTTGAAGGAATAAAATCTCTCCAGACCCCAAAAGCTAGACCTTTGAAGTGAGATATTTTTGTAATTCTAAATGTGCAAGTAGCAAAGAGAAATTTATATTTATAGATCTAAATTCTGACTCAATTCTTGGTCTCAATTTACACTGGCTTGTTGCAATTATAATGGAAATGTTCAGTCTGACTTCTTATCTGAAATGATTCTTCTTTGTGATCCCAGAAGAATATGAGGATTATTGGTTCCCTTCCTTGATGTGGAGTCAATATTTCCAAAACATTTCCGGTGAGGCAAAGATGTAATTA
>PITA01034970.1:0-10996 GCA_004023965.1 Spilogale gracilis
GAGCCTAGAGCAGGGGACCCCCGGAAGCTGCTGCAACAGATTCCAGGACCACATCTCCACTGGGAAGGCCCTGCCCGCCACTGGGCTCGCCCAGGACTCTAAGGCTGGACATCCAAGGCCGACTGGTCGGGGCCGAGCTCTCCGCCCACAGTGGGCCATGCTTTCTCCTCACCCAACCTCTCACCCTGCATTACTCTGGGGCCCAAGGACCCAAGTCACCCGCAGTGCTGCCCAAAGGGAAGAGAATCCTCCCCAACTGAGCCATCCGAGCCCCCACTTCCTCCCACGCCCCCCCAAAACCCCTGCCAGCACCCCTCCCCTTTGTAGCCACCTGTCTAACTGTATGTGTCTGGCCTGAAGGTTCTCAACCTATGAGCACTGGTCTCAGAGAACCGCTCCACACCTCGCCGATGCGCCACAGGGGGTCGGGACGCAGGCAAGTACACGTGGTACCCCCCCTTCCCCGCCAGCTTATGCTCCAGGGCAGGACAGCCACTGGCCTCCGAGCTGGAGCCCCGTCTGCCGGGCCCACCGGCGGCTCTCAGAGGGGCACCCGGGTCTGGGCTCCTGACCACAGAACTCTCTTCCACGGAGAAACTCTGCGGTTCCTTTGAGCTACAGGATCCTGGGCACCTCGGGACAGCTGCCTCGGCAACTCTTCTTTGCCTGGTTAAGTCCCACTTCCTCCAAGGCCGGCTCACGAGGCTTGCGATCTGGGAAGACCCCCACAGTCCCCTTGATGGCTCCCAGGGGCAGAAGCCAGCCTCTCCAGTCCCGGTGGCCCTGGCTCCCGCACCGCCTCTGGGCCAAGTGGGGCCCGAGCAATGTCAGTGCTGGAGGAAGACATTCTTATACCCCCAAAGCTGTGCCCTGCCTGCCCTGCGGACCCAGGGCAGTACCACCCTGGGCAGAATCACCTCCTCATACGTCCAGCACCAGCCGCCATCAAGGTCTGGACATGGACAGAGCTGGTGATGACCACAGCCTGCTTGGCTCGGCTGGGCGCCAACACCTCACCCCCGGGAGGGGGTCATGCCTGGTGGCAAAGGCCCCGCACCGAGAGAAGACCACTCCCCACACACCGGGCACACCTTCAGCCAGCGCCACAGTATCTCGGTGGGCGTGGCTCTGCGGGGTCCAGTCTGGGGAGACGGGAGAGTGGGCTGAGGCCCAGCACCCCAGCCAGCACAGTCTCGGCGCCCACCGCCATCCCGGCTGCTCAGTCCAGTGAAGGCAGTGTGAGGAACACGGCCCCCCATCCAACGTCCTCCTCCGTCTGATGCCGAAAGCCATCCCCGTCCCTAAGCCCACGAACCACAGGAGAACTTGCGTTCACCAAGGAAAACCAAGAACAACTAAAGGCAGGGTATGGACGGGCTATGTGCGCACCCACGTTCCCAGCATCGTTCACAACAGCCGAGAATCAGCAGCGAAACACATCGACCGGGTAACCGCGTAACCGGATATTACTCAGCCATGAAAAGTACAGAAGTGCCAACACGCGCCACACAGCGGATGGACGGCAGGGACACGGCGCTCGGCAAAGTCGGCCAGACACAGGAGGGCGAACACGGTCAGATCCCGTGTCCACGAGGTTCGTGGGGACGGAAGGTAGACGGGGAGTTAGCGTTTGGTGGGGACACAGTTTTGGTTTGGGAACGTTCTGGAGGCAGATGGCGGAGTTGGCTATGTGACGGTGTGAGTGCGCGCGATGCCACCGAGCCACACGTGTCATGATGGTCCAAGCGGTCAACTCACGTTACGTGTCCTTTACCAAAATTAACAATAATAATTTAAAAAGCAAATTGAAAACTTAGAATGTTCTGTTTATCTAACCCAAAGAATACTTACTGGACATTTACTGTGTCCTGCACTTGGAAAGGGCTTACAGCCCCATGGGCCCCGGAGCCCGGTGGGGCCCAGACCACCAAGTCCCACGGCCAGATGTTCCCAAGCAGGCCCCGGGGAGCGCCCCACAGCGGCACACCTCTGGGTGTGGGCCCTCCGAGGACAGCACCCAAGCCCCTGGCTTCCCTCCTTCAACGGAAGCACACCCCAACGGAGCTCTGTGCAGGTTATCACGGAGCTCCCTGGCCCAAGGACCCCTTCTAGCGGCCCCAAGAATCGGGGCACCCAGAGAACAGGCACTCGTTTCCCTTGCCTCCGGCCACAACCCTCCCGCCCTAAGAGTTGGAGGAAGAGAAGAAGACCCTCCAGGACAAAACCTCAGGAGAGCACGAGTCCCCTCGTCCCGCCCGAGGCCTCTGCCTGCAGCGGGTACTTACAGGGCGGCCTACGATCCCTCATGAGCAGAAGCCTGCCTTCCCATGGCCCAGCGACCAGCGGCATGTGGGAGCCCATCCATGGCTCCAAGCGCCATGTCCCAGCATGAGCCTGCCTCCGACTCAATTCCCTGGACTTGCAGACCCCCATGGTTTGGGGCTCTCACGGTATAAGATCTACACCACGGCACATTCTGACCAGTAAATGGGGCCCCTCAAATCCCAAAGATTCTGTCCAAAGCCAAGCAGTACAAGCCAAGCTTGCTGCTGCATCTCGGTCCACCCCCCCGGGGAAAGAAAGAGCTGCCAGTCCCCCCCACCAGGCTTGGGACTCCTGCCTGGTGTATTTACGGCTCCCCAGAATCGTGTCTCCACCCGCTACCCACCCTCCCGCTCCATATCCAGACTCCGGGACAAAGCCAGCTCCCCGTCCCCAAGCACCAGGGCACGGAGGACTCGTGTTTGCTACTCACCCTCTTGGCTCTTGGGTGGGGCCTCGACTACGGTGGGCTGCGACTTGGGCTCCAGCCGGCTCTGCAGCTGAGACATCGGGGCGTGTTCTGAATTCTCCAGGGTCTGGGGTGGGACGGGGGAGGCGGGCGCCTCGGCCGGCTTGGGCACCTGGAGCTCAACCCTCCTGGGGGCTGCATCCACAGGGAGAGCTACGGGCACCTCGGGGACCTTGGAGGCAGGCGTCTCCATCCTTCGGTGGGCTGTCTCCTGGGGCTTGGTTATGGTGATCTCCGTCCTCCGAGGGGTGGGCTCTGGTGTCTTGTGGCCCAGCGCCTCTGCTCGCTTGAGCCCGAAGCGAGAGGGCCCGGCGGCGCTGGCGTTCTCCACCTGCTTGGACGAGATGTCGATGGAGATCTCCGTACGCCGAGACACGGGCTCGGCCTTGGGCCCCGAGAGCTCGACCCTCCGCAGGGCAGCCTTGGGGGATCGCTGGCTGAGGGAGTCTACATGGCGGGCTGTGGGCTCAGAGTTCTTCACGCCCAGGTCCTGGAACTTCTGGGTGGAGCTGGCCACAGTGGCCCGGAGCACGGGGGTCTGCACCCTCCGGTGCAGGGGGGAGTTGGGCGTCTCGGCCTCCTCGACCTCAAAAGATCTTTTCAAGGCTGGAAAACAGAGAGAGGGGGATGTGAGGAGTGGGCGGCTGGGGAGCAAGCTGCTAGGGTAGCGGGCGGGCCTGCTGCTGCCAGGGGCCCAGGGGACGCCCGCACCCTCCACCTCCTGGGAAGAAAGGGGACAGCCCCCCTCTCCGAGGGGACTCTGGCAGCAGCCATCTTGGAGCTTGAAGGACACCAGCCTCCCTGTCCGCTGTGGCCACGGCATGGATGTGCCAGCCACGTTTTCCACAAAGATGTTTCGGCTCAAGGGGTGCTTTGATTTCTTCCTTTATCTGTCCTCACCTCCACCCAACGTGGACAGCACCGGACACGAACACAGCACCAGCAGCGACTGGGGAGGGGGGACGTCCCCAGTCACACCAGCCCCAGCCATACCCCTGCACAACCCTGGCGGCAATGATGTCATCACGACAACCCGCCATCCACAGTCGGCACCGAACTTCTAACACAGGCATGGGGTTTACCGTGCATATTGGCTCTTCCCATGACTGCCGTTAACCCCTGGTACAGGTGGGGAAATGAGGTCCTGGGGCTTAAGCAACGTGCCCAACAGTGTGTGAAGGAGTAGCAAGGCCAGAAAACGTGACTGTCCAGCCGCGAGGCCCAGAGTTCTGCCTGCTCGGCTGTCCTAGTTCAGGCGGCGTAAGGGAGCCCAGGTGCGTGCCACACGGCCCAGCTCTCCCGATCCTCACCCTTGGCTAAATCTGCCTCCGTGCTCTGCTACTGGCCCCGGCCAGACCTGGGCCCCCAGGGACCCTGGCCATCTGACTCCCTCTCCGCAGCCCGGTGTTCCCGCCCGGCTGCCCACCACCTCCGCCGGGACCTGCTCCCTCCGAAGCCAGGGGACAGTGCCTGGGAAGCCACCAGCCATCCCACCGTCCCTGCAGCCACACTCCCAACAAGAACCTCCCACTCCCGTTACAAAGACCAGAGCACGAAGGGCCCACATGGCAGGAACATTCACCAGCTCCTTCTTGGCCAGGGCCCCCAGCAGGCTCTCAGCGGCCCTCGGTGTCTCTCCCACCCCTCGCCCCACCTCGCCGACCCAGCCCCTCGAGCCTAGCATTTCCTAGGACCCCGCCAGTTCCTCCCCAGGCCCCCAGCCAGCCGGGGCCCCCAACAAAGGCAATCTGGGCCACTCTCGGTGCCACATCCCCCCAGCCCTGAGTCTTCTCTCCCAGATTCCCACACAGTCTTGTCTCTTCCCAGCGGATGGTGCTTCCTCCAGAGACCAGGGCCTGGCGGGCAGCTGAGTGGGTAGGTGGTGGCCAGGGAAACGTGCTCGGATGCACGGGGGGCGTGGGGAAGCGGAGGCCCCCCCCCGTCCCCGACGTCTGGCCGCCTCATCTACTGGTTCCCCCACCGCGGTACCCCAGCAGCTCCTGTCTCAGCCCTGGGAACACCTCCTTCTTGGGGCACGAAGGGCAGAAAATCCTGAGTTGCAAAGCTTAGCCTTCCTAGAGGCCCTGCAGGGACAGAAAGAGGGACCTCGCCTGTCACCAAGTGCCATCTCGGGAACCCACCTGCATCTCAGCTCTGGGCACCGGGGCACCCCACGTGGCCAGAACTTCAGACTCGGCAGGAGAATCTGGAAATCTGGTTTTTTTATGGGCCATCTGATCTGTATATGCGGGCACAGGGGAAAACAACCCCTCTTAAAAGAAGGAGCAAACAGAATCCCATCCACAGGCTGTTAAGTGGCCTGGGGGCCCAGCGAGTGACCTCTGGCAGATAATGTGGCCACGGGCGGTGGGGTCCTGTGCCGAGTGGCAGGGATGTGTCCAAGCAGGGAGGCCAGACGGTCTCGCCAAGGGGCTAGCCCCCACGAGAACCATGGAGTGCAAACTCCTCGTTCCAAAGAAGACTGAGGTGACAAAGGACAGAAGCCGGGTGTGTTAAAACCGGCCAGTAAGTCCAGAGCTGAACACCGGGAACCGTGACCTCTGGGGTTCCCCAGGGCCTCGGGAGCAGAGACGAACTGGGCCTTCACTGCCTTCTCAGCCTGAGATGCTCCACTTCCCTCCACGGTTCTGTAGGAGGCTGAACTGTGTCCCCCAAAAGATATGGCCCAGTCCTAACTCCCAGAACCTATGAAAGTGACCTTACTTGGGAAGATAAGGTAAGGATTGGAGATGACACCGTCCTGAATTTAGGAAGGGTTCTAAATCCTCTAAGCATTCTTATGTGAGAGAGAAGAAGGGGAGTTAAGGCACAAACTCAGAGAGGCCCTGGGAGACGGCGGAGACGGGCAGTGGCGCAGCCGAGGGATGCCTGGGGTCAGCAGAAGCTGGAGAAGCAGGAAGGATTCTTCCCTCTTGCTTCTGGAAAGAGTCTGACCCTGCCCACACCTTGACTTTGGACTTCAGGCCTCCAGAACTGTGATTATAAATTTCCGTGGTTTGAGCCCCACAATCTATGGTAATTTCTTACGACAGCCCTGAGAAGTGACCATGGGGCCGCTGGCAGGGTGAGACCTTTGGGTTCTCTCGCTGATGCGGCCACCCCACCCTGCACCCCAGGCCCCCTTGCCCCACCAGGGACCCAGGAGAAAAAGCCACCTCCTTTTCCTATCCTGGAATCACACAAAACCCCAGATGGTAGGAGCAGTGTTCGAGACTGACCCCACTCTAGAATTACGCCAGGAAACTTGGGGATGAAACACAGTCACTCTTTGGGGCAGGCTTTGCAAGGGACACCCTGTGCGAACTGCCCCACCCCCCACCCCTTGGAGGGTGACACAAGCAGCACCCAGCTAGGAAAAATTAGCAGACTGTCCGGAAGCTTCCTGCCTCAGAACCCTAAAAACACACGCTGGGTCCCAGGCACACACATACAGCCCCCCGTCCTTGGAAGCCCCCTCCACCATCTCCAAGGGGGATGGGTGTGATTTCCCCCCGCAGCCGGTCCCTCTCCCCTTCCCTGCAAGCGTAAAGCCAGCTGAAGGGTGTCCACAACTGGCCAGAGAAGTCAGCCAGAGTGATCGTGAGCTGGTCACTTTGAAGATTTGAGACCCTATGGGACCGTACGTCAGATCTGATGTCTGAGCAGAAAAACGCAGCCTCTCACTGGAGCTGTGGGGAGCCGTGGGCAATCAGAGGGCACGAAGGACATCCCCAGCTGGACAGGACAATCCAGACTGTCTTGGAGGCCCAGTCAGGCACAGCGCCATCGTCTGGGAGAGATCCTGCCACCCATCCCCATGGGGCAGGAGGTGTCCCTGCTCTGCTTACACGGTTCCCAGAACAAGACAGCCTCCCTTCTCCCTCCTCTGTATTCAAGTCCCCCCAAAGCCAGACTCGAACCTCACCTGCTCCCCAAGGACCTCCCTAACGGGCACCAGGAGCCTGGAGACACTGGACCATGCATCCCGCCTGCTGCTGGGAACTCACCCCCAGGAAATAGTCGGAAACAGGAGATTTATGGGGGGGGGGGGGCGGTCTGCACCAGCGTTACAATAGCAAACGCCGGAAACAACCCGAGTTTGCATAGATTTCCTAAACCCACATGTCAAAGTCCAGCGCAGTCATCAAAATTGCGGGTTTGAAAATGAGAAATGTTAAGGATATTGAGTAAAAGTAGCAGGCTACGAGATGCGTGCACAGATCCGACTGCATCGCACACACATCACACGCTCGTGGAGGGCGCGGGCTCTGCATAGAGCTCAGGTGGAGGCTTTTCTCCACGAGGCCTCCCGTCTTTCCCAGCACGCCTGCCCGACGTGTGGGGCGTTCACCACTTTCAGGGAATAAAACCATCAATGCTCTTTTTAAAAACAGCCCGTGCTGTGAACAGGGGAGGCTGTGGGTGATCACATGCTGGCCCAGGCCCACTCCTCCTGCCCGGAAGCCCAGCCCTCTCCACCCCACTAACCAGCTCCAGGCCTGGCCGGCGCGGAGGCCAGGGCCGCCTCTCCAGATGCTCGTCCGTCGAAGCCCATGGGGGTCGAGGCAGGAGCAGCCCGGATCTGGGCCTGTTTAAGGAGGAATGCGTGGTGCACAAGGGGCCATTGTGAAGGCTCCTGTTCCAGCCACAGGCTCCGGTGAGGCTCTCCCACTTGCAGGTGCGCGGAGTGGCCGGTCTGGGGAGGGGGCACCGGGGACAGCCGCGGAGCCCTGCTCCGGTGGGGGGGGGGACGACGAATGTCATGCAAGAATGTTAGCGCTCAAGGTCAACGCAAGCACACACCCAACTCCTGGGAGCCCGAGCCCCAGGGCCCAGCCGATCAGCCGATCATGGGGTCCCGTTCTGGGCTCGAGCCCCAGGGGCACCATCCCGGCCACACCGAGCCTCTTCCAGGTGGCGGTGGAGCAAGCTCCGTCCCTGACCCGGGAGGTCACCCAGGAGCCAGGGCCCTGGCCCAGGGAACCAGGCAGGGAATACTGCCCTCCTCCCCGTCCCAAGCCCGCAGGGCAAGGCCATGGGGAAATGCCAGCCTAGAGGTGGACTGCTCGGAGTTAGGACGCACGGGGCTAGCCTAGAGACCTGGTTCTCCTCCCGTGGGGACCAGGCCCTGGCACAGGCCCCTGGCTCCAGGTCAAGGACTGTGGCAGGAACTGGGGGCTGCGGCGGGGCCGAGTGCAGCAGGGAAACAGCAGAGCCAGGCTCTGTAGTGGAATCAGCACATCCTCCAAAGGAAAAGAACCCCAGGCCACAAAGGCAGGACGCATCCCAACTAAAGAATGAATTACTTATGGCAGGGCAGGGCAGGGCAGAGCGGCGGACTGTCACCACACCTGCAGTCCTGCAGACTGTGCTCCTCTCCTGAGGGCCGGGGGAGAAGCTCCAAGGGGCGGACACATGAGCTCCATCATCAGAGTCTCTGCTTCCGCACCTAGCCCTCTGCAGCACCGACCAGATGACAGATGGTGCCCATGACCCAACTGTCCCTGTTGTGCACGTGGGCGCCGGGCTGCACCCGGCCTCACCTTCCTCCCACGCACGACCAGCCCTTGCCCCTCAGCCCGAGGGCCGTCCTGGGGCCCCCTGGGGCCCAAGCCTGGAAGGCAGGAAGGAGTTAACACTGCTCTCCAGGCCAGCAGCCTTTAGGCAGTAAAGGGAGGATAAATATCCGAGCTGTCCCGCCTTGGGACAGCTCCGGGGTGCACGGTGCAGAGTCCCCCAGCACCCCCACCTGCCTAACGTGCTTGGGGCCGTCCTCTCCACACGATGCCCCTCTCGGCCTCCTCTGCTGGGGGAGCACCTGGGATCAGCCCCCACTTGGATGCCTGTCTCCAAAGCTGCCTCCGGGGGCTCGGTGGAGGGGAGATGGCCAAGGCGGCAGGTGGGAAAGGGGAGGGCGTGTGTCCTCAGAAGCAAACCGGTCCAAAAGGAAAAGCTTGAAAAACAAGATACTGGCTGAGTGAGACCTGCACTGGGAAGCTGACACCGGACCAAGAGCAAACAAGCCCCTCCCTCCCTTCCCAGGAGCTGCCGCTCACGGCGGGGGCCCTCCACACAGCCTCCCTGGCACCCCAGGCCGTGAGGTTTCCAGGCAGAAGAAGAATACAAAAGCCAGGACTGGAGCCCCAGTGACCCCCAACACACACACACGCACGCACGCACGAGAGCACGCACACGAGACCCCCTCGGCTACGAGTGGGGGGCCCAGGGCCAGCTAGGGTGAAAAGCAGCTCCCCAGATCCTGGCGCCTCTCTCACTCCCCAAATCCACTATGCTGACTTCTGTCTGGAGCAGGCTCTGCAACCCGGCAGGCGAGCAAGGACACGGGTGGGACCAGCCCTCCCAGCCTCTCTACGTAGTCCAGTCCCCCCGATTCTTTTACAACGGCTCCAGATTCTGCTATGCGGCCTGCAGAAGACACCGGCCCGATGGCGGCCCCCAACATGGCATGTCCAAGTCCTAATGCCCCAAACCTCTGAAAGGGATCTCGCTGGGGAAAAGGGTCTTTGCAGAAGTAATTAAGGATCTCGGGATGAGGTCATTCCCGATAAAGATGGCCCTACACCCAATGACAGGCGTCCTTCTGAAATAACAGAAAGGGAGAAGGTGGCCAGATGACAGGGGTCAGGGACTGGAGAGATGGGCCTACATGACAAGGACAGTCACTCAAGTTGGGACGGGTGCCTGGGACAGACGCCCCACCCAGCACCAGGCAGGAACCAACACCTGCCCACACCCTGACCTTGGGCTGTGGGCTCTGGAGGGGGGACAGACTAAACGCCTAGGGTGGTACATACATAGCTACAGCAGCCCCAGGAAATGAACACGGCGCAACACCGTGGCCGCCTTCTGCAGATGATGAAGCCACTTCCCGCGATGACTCAACTGCTCTGAGAAGGGGAACACAGGTGCCCTGGAATCATTTGGCCTGGCGAGAGGAAGCCTCTCCTCCCTGGCCTGCAGCAGGCCACCGGCTCACCCCAGCCCCCTCCTGCTGGCCTCGGAGCCTCCCCAACGTCCACCCAGGCCAGGGCCCATGCGTCCCGCCCACCTAGGACATCCCAGTTCACATCTGTTGTCCCAGTGTCACCAGAGACTCGCTCCCAACACTGTGCCCCTTGGGGCAGAAAGTTCTCTGCTTGGCCTCCCTTCAGAGGGTTCATTATTGGTGTTTACCCCTCCTCCACCAGAGAAGGGCCTTGGGGTGACCGCTGTCCAGTCCAGGAGACCCAGCAGGGAGCCAGAGACAGCCATGGAGCGACTCCTGCCATGAGAAGTGTCTCTACCGAGAGCAGAACGACGACACACGGACACGGGGCCTCTTCTCTCAGAAAAAGGCCTCTTTGTGCTCACTCCTGCCATCTGCCCGGTCCCCATGGGCCCGGTGACCTTCTGGGTGGGTTTAAAAGCCCCTAAGACACTGGACCACCTTTCTTTCTTGACTGAAGTTCTGGGAACGTGTGCACACGCGAACAGTCTGTGCAGCCGGAGCAGGCTGCAGAGTAAACCACACTCGCAAGCCCAGAGACAGCGGAACGAGGGCACCCGGCCCAGCGGGCTCCAGAGATGCCGAGGAGGGAGGGCAAGAATGTCCTGCCTGCGCTGCCCGCAGAGCTCCCCAGACGGAGGAGGGGCCCAGCCTGGAGGGGAGGAGGGGACACATGACCTCTCGGGCCTCCTTGGGTCAAAGGTTCTCAGATAAATGGCAGCCGGGGAGAGCAGGAGGGAGACCCTGGGAGGGGGCCGACTTCAAAACCCGAAAACCACGGGCCCGAGAGTCAAGGGCCTCGCCCTGTAACCCCCTTCCCAGGCACCCCAGGCACCTTGCGGGAGTCTCTGGGGGGTCCTGTCCCAGAAAGAGAACAGAGCTGCTGGGTCCAGATCCGAGCATGGCCCCTCTGCAACAAGAGGGTCCCCACCACCTACTCAGCCCTCTTCCTCCTTTCTACCCACACTCCCCCACCGCCCACTGCTCCCCCAAACGCGCAGGCCCATGCAGGCCCTTAAGTGCTACCCCTCAGGGATGCCTCCCTGACCACGGAGCAAGGATGGTCTGTGAAAATCACTCTGCAAACAAGCCCTCCCGCCTAGCCCCGCCACGCCCCCAGGGGCTTCTCTCCCACAGGTCACGCCTGCTGCTGGCCAGGAACACCCCCGGACCCCGCGGCTGACCAGGACACGCCCCCC
>PITA01034971.1:0-10994 GCA_004023965.1 Spilogale gracilis
TTGGTGGGCTTGTAGGGCAGCTGAGAGCGTGCTTGGCTGGGCGTGAGAAACGGGCAGTTTTAGGGGAGGGACCAAAGTGAGACAAGGGAAGGAAGTGGCACAGCTAATGACAAGGGCCCACGCAGTGGCTGATTTTTGTGGCTTCAAGATTTTAGCCCTTTCCACAAAAAAGGGCGTGTCAGCTTCTCTCGTCTCCAAGCCCACTCATCTTAAGATTCCTCCCTCGGTCCTGCTGACCCCATCCTCATCCTCGGGACCAAAATGGTATGACAGGGTACCTGAATATTTTCCCCAAGACTTCCCAGCTGGTAAAGCATGAAGTCATTATATATTTGCTTTTCTTCTCATCCCTATTAAACAGCATCTCCCTTGTGAACAGACATCATTCTTGCCCGTGTTTGTGCTCCCTAACTAATCTGTCCTGTGTGCACGTAATAAGCAGATATCTATTTAAATAGCATGCATCCAATACCATGAGGTGTTCAGGAGTGGCATCTACCAAAAAGGCATGGAACACAAGGCGATGGTGGGATTTTGGAACCCCTTAATCTACCAGGAAATTTTGGGTGACCGTATAGATGATTCCCCCCCACAATACTCCACTCTTCCCATAGAATATATAAGACAATACTTCTGTAAATCCATAAGCAATATTCACCAATATTCACTTCTTTCTCTCTAGACCCTTCTTTTTTTTTTTTTTTTTAAAGATTTTATTTATTTGACAGAGAGAAACACAGCCAGAGAGGGAACACAAGCAGGGGGAGTGAGAGAGGGAGAAGCAGGCTTCCCGCCGAGCAGGGAACCGGACGCAGGGCTCGATCCTGGGACTCCGGGATCATGACCTGAGCCGAAGGCAGTCGCTTAACCAACTGAGCCACCCAGGCGCCCCGTCTAGACCCTTCTTTATACGTGTGTACGTAGGGTTCTCCATGCACTGCTGTGTGGGAAACGTTGTTTCACTGAAACAACCCTGTTTTGTTTCACAACCAGCATCCTTAGAAACATCTTTATTTATCTATTATTTTTGGAAAAACATATAACATGGGATCGATTCTCGACAGTACAATGCAGTTGTGTGAGCTAAAACACAGCGTTGCCGGGCAGATCCCTAGAACTTGCTCACCCCGCAGAAGTGATACTTTATATCCGTTGATTTGAAACTTCCCATTCTCCATTCTGCTGTCTGCTTCTCTGAGTCACGAATCACACGGTGTTTGTCTTTCTGTGCCTGGCTTATTTTAGTTAATGTAATGTGTAACGTCTCATCCATGTTGTTGGACTTTACAGGATTTCCTTCCTTTTTGAAGGCTGACTAACTCTCCATCGTAGGCGCGTGCGCCCCAAGTTTTCTGTACCCACCGCCCCATCCTTGCTTCCACGTCCAGGCTCTCGGGGATAATGCTACAACAAACACAAGAGTGGGGGTCTCTTTCTGAGATCCCAGATTCAATTCCCTGGGATGTACCTCCCAGAGCTGGGATTGCTGGATCACATGGTGGCTCTAGGTTTAATTTTAGGAGGCAGCTAGTACTGTTTGCCACACATCCTGTACCTTTCTGCGTTCTCGGGACCGGTGATTAGATTTGCTTTTAACCTCAGTAGATTGGAGTAGTCGTTTGACTGGGGCTGTTTATTTGCTCTGATGAGATCCACCTATGGTCGGGGTTCCGTAAATGCTAGTGCTTGCCCCTCCTCTCCCGGCTGCTGAGTACACGCAGGTAGAGATTGTCCCACCTTGCTTCGGGGACCAGGAGGAAATCATGTTAGTTTCTTTCCTGCGCTCAGAGGGAGCTGTGGCCGTTTTTGCATAGGAATAAGATACGACATTGAAAACAATTGGTGATTTCCCAAGAAAAGAACACTCAAGACCCGGGGTCATTTCTCTACTGCTTTTAACAAGAGTCAGGTGTGTCTGGTAACCAGCGAAATACTTGAGTGCAGGCAGAAGCGGAGCCTGACGATCAGTGGCGTGGGGCGTCAGCTTTCAGCCATCTCTTCCTTCGGGCACACGTCCAACTTTTGGGAACTCCTCTGCTTTGAGCCCTGCCTCCCCTGTGCGAGCCTTCAGAGGGTTTTACATCCCGGGGGCCAAGTTTTAAGTGGAACAAGAAAGCCCTGCACTCCACCCGCATGTTTTTCTTTTCCCCAGGGGCACGCCCCTAACAGAAGCCTGCTGGGGGAGAGGTATTCTTAGCAGAGGATTCCAACTTTGGTCTTTCTGGGTCTAAAAAAGTTCAAATTCTGCAGTCCTGATTTTCAGAGGGAATTAGCAGCACGAGGGAGACCGGGGGAGAGGAAAGAGGTTGAGACACCGACAGTCCTGACTCACTGTGTGCCCTGGGGACCGCAGCCTGTGCCTCCCCTGGGAGCTGGCTGGGAACGGAGAATCTCGGGTCCAGCCTCCCCCCTCCCCAAATCAGAATCTACCATTCTGTAAATTCTCCAGGGGACTCATGAGCACTTTCAGGCTTGGGAAGACTGGTTTAGAGAAAAGCTGGAGCAGCGGTGTGGTGAGAGCAGCACAAGGGAATGTGTCCTTGATTACCCAGTGCCAGCACCGAGAAAGAAAGTTCTAGAAGGATTATGGAAAGAGCAGTGTCGTTCTAAAGCAAACATTCCATCGCAGATGTTTCTGGGTTGCTGTAGCTGCGGATCACAGGCCGATTAAGGGTCTGAGTTGGGGGCCGAGGCGGGAGGGGAGGCTGCGTGAGGCAGGAAGGCAGTGCTGGGTGGGAGAGAGAGGCAAGAGATCACATTATTTTCTTAGGAGTTTTAAAGAGATATACATCCATTATAAAAATTCTGAACACTACAGAAGAGCCTCACGTGAAAATGGGCATTAGAATTACCTTCCTGGAATCAAAGTGCCAGAGCCTGAAAGCCGACCGTCGCACACTTGCTGGCTGTGTGATCTTGGGCAAATTACGAACTTCTCTGTGCCTTAGTTTCCTCTGCTGTCAAAT
This sequence comes from Spilogale gracilis, assembly GCA_004023965.1. NCBI lineage: Eukaryota > Metazoa > Chordata > Mammalia > Carnivora > Mephitidae > Spilogale > Spilogale gracilis. The sequence goes on from PITA01034971.1 coordinate 2,967, forward strand.
GAGACCAATAGCAGAGATTCTGTCCCACGTGTAAAGCCCTTCAAGCCGTTCCTGCGCGTAAGTCTTATGTGTTGGCTGTTACGATTCTAATACTTGAAGGATATTTCACATTTAAAACTTTGGTCCCTGGGAGGGGCACCTGGGTGGCTCAGTCAGTCACGTGACCACCTCTTTCTGGGCTTAGGTCCTGATCCCACAGTGGTGGAATCGAATCCCACATCCAGCTCTCTGCCCAGTGCGGAGTCTGCCTCAGATTCTCTCTGCATCTTCCTCTCCCTCGTGCTCTCGCTCTCAAATAAAAAACATATCTTTTATTAAAAAATTAGAAAATAAAACTTTGATCCTTTGGGAAAAAATACGAAATAAAAAATAAAACTCTGATCCCTTTGGTGTTTCAGTGAAAGGAGTAAGGAATTAAAGGAATTCATTTTTCTCCCAATTGCTTAGCTCATTGTCTACGCATCATTTATTGACTGATCTCTCTTCGCAGGTGTCTTCTGGGCTGAATTGTGTCCCCGCAGCCGATCCGTTGATGTCCTAACCTCCAGCCCCTCAGAACGGGACCTTATTTGGAAACAGAGTCACTGAAGATGTAATTAGTTACTATGAAGTCTTGCTGAAGTCGGGGGTGGGGGGCTTCATCCAATATGACTGGTGTCCTTATGAAAAGATGGAAAGAACGGAGACACGGGGGTGACAGCAGCAGGGACAGGAGTGATGGGTCCGTGAGCCCCACCCAGGGGCTGCCAGAGCCTGGAAGATGGGGGAGGGACCCTCCTTTAGGGGCTTCAGAAAGAGCAGGGCCCTGCCAGCACCCCAATTTCAGACCTTTCACCTGGGGGAGAACCGTGGGGCCTTAACCTGCCGCTTAAGCCACCCAGCCTGTGGTACTTGTTGGTGACAGTCGGGGAACTAAAACAACATATTTTTGTTCTTTTGGCTTCATGGCTTTTCTATGCGTTAGTGGTATGTTTTTATATTTTTAAAGATCTTATTTATTTATTTGACAGAGAGAAACACAGCAAGAGAGGGAACACAAGCAGGGGGAGTGAGAAGGGGAACACAAGCAGGGGGAGTGAGAGAGAGAGAGAAGCAGGCTTCCCGCCGAGGAGCAGGGAGCCCGATGCCGGGCTCGATCCCAGGTCTCCAGGATCATGACCTGAGCCGAAGGCAGCCGCTTAACGACTGAGCCACCCAGGCGCCCCCGTGATATGTTTTAACGAACTGTAAATTCAGTTCAGGAGAAAGATATTCAACATTTCCATTTTTTTCCAATTCACAGTTTTTGAGGTAAAATTTAGTATCTTGATATAGAGAGGGCCAAATCAGCAACGAGTACAGACTGTGGTAAAAATCCCCCCAGTTTCCTGAGAGTCTGAGCTTCTGTCAGTCCCACTGCCCACTGCGGGGCTCCCGTGGCCTCCCAAATAGAAACTTTACCATCTCAGCCCCCATGCCTCCTCCTCTCTGTTGAGGGGAGTTCGTGAAACCTAGTCGGATGCCATCGTGGTTGATACACTCTGAACGCGGAGGGCGCTGAAGATTCTGTTCGTGCAGAGTACGTCTCCATTCCTCGGCTTATGACAACGTTCACTGTGTGCAGGACTCCCGGTGGAGCTGGGGAAAGAGAACACCAATGCCAAGTTCGATTTCGCTTGAGTCAAGAAAATCAGATTAAAATAATGAATGACACTCCGGGAACTCTGAGGTTTCCTAGGGGAGCTAGTGAGTGTCCGTGGTCTTAGCATGAGACCCCCTCTGTGGCATAAATAGGGATGTATTTCATAGCAACTAAGCGTCGGGAAATATGCTTTTAATTATCACTTAAGCTGTAACCTGTCAGAGGTATTAGTCTCACTCGTATTTAACAAGAATTGATTTCAGATTGCATTACCCAGAAAGCTGAGGATAAGGGAAACCCTGGTCCCTCCCTGAGACCTCAGTTGCCCCGTGTGTCTCTTTCCGTGCTGTCCAGCGTCCGGAGCCGCCAGATACGCGATCTGGGCACATGCAGCCCAGGCGGAGACCTACTCATTAGCCGGGAAGTGGTTCCCGATGGATGAGAGTCCACAACACTGAGTCTGGCTCATGAGTTTCACTGCAAAGTGGGGAGCCCCAGGGAAGGTTAATTAGGGGTTGAACGCAGGCTGCACTCACAGATAGGTCTGGTCCCCTGCAAGGATACGACACAGAAACAAGGGCTCGTGGGAGAAGCATCCATGTGGGCAGTGCCCACCTCTGGCTTGACCTTCCCCTGGTTTCCTTGCCTGGAGAGGCTGGCCAGGTGTTCTCTGCCAACAGGCATTGAGAAGGAGGAAAAGATGTCTGGTTTTGCAAGTGTCTCCCCAGTTTAACACATTCCTGAATCATAACCACCTTCCTGTTTTTCTTGCTATAAACTTGTACTGTCTTTGCAACGATGTATCTCATATTGTTGAAGTTTGAGCTGTGCCCCATGCTGCTTTGGTACATTTCAATGTTGCATGATGTGTTGGTTAGCCCCTCGATTGTGCAACACAAGTGTCAGTTCTTTTGTGGCGGTGGGAATAATGACGCTTGTCAGTTATAGATGGATAATGTGATGGTCTGATGGTCTTGCCTGGGATTCTTTTGTTCAAATGGATGTTTAAGAGGTGTTCAAGGCATAGTCGCGTTATCCAGGACCTTCGATTCTTCCTTGAATCAGAAGGGCTCAAAGAGAATTGGACAGGGAGTGACTTTTTCACTATGAGATCCCACAGTGGTGATTTTTATGTCCGCACAAAACCTACAAGAATGATAATGTGTGTCCCTGTGTTTGGGAAAGTGATAGGATCCATGCATAACCCTCGGGGCTGATAGAGGGAGATCAGAGGAGGTGGAGGGAAGGAGACAAAGACAGATGAGTGAAGAGCCCCCAGCCTCCCCAGCCCACAATCAAAGGGCTGCTTCTCTCCAGTATGGCAGAAACAGAGCTCTGAAAAGAAAAACGGTCCAGCCTCAAATTAGCCCCACCTCAGTCTCGTGGTCCCTCCAAGTTACTCTTCGACTTGTAGCCACACCAGTGAGACATCCTGGAGCCATGAGGGAAAAGAATCGCTGTCCTAAAGGGCTCGTCTGGTTGATAGAGGCAGAGAGGTATGTGGACAGCTAGGGCTAGGGGGTCGACAAGGAGGTCCCCAGACTTAGTCTCTGGGAGACAGGCAGCAGCAGAGGGGAGAACGTGGTTACTGAGGTATTGCCCTAATGGAGTATTCTGGTCTGGGAGGTGGGAAGTCATGTCAATCAAACCTGGCCATTTTGGGCGAAGGGCAAGTTTTGTTCCCAGCTTCTCTCTGGCTGACTGCAGAAGGGGAATAGCAGTGCTCAACACCAGATGGCGCTAGTGATTAAAATTCTGACGCCTGGAACTCTCACCACTTTGAAATTGAAAGTTGCCTCTGAACTCCTGAACAGGGTGGCTAAATTTTAGGCCTGATGGGATTCCTTTGGGTGTCCCCAGGGTGGGTATTAGTCAGTGGCTCCCGCTGCGCTCATTCTCTCTGACCTTTCCCAGCCAAGAAGTGGATGGGGCCGTGTCTCCTGAACTCGCTGACCATGGTGCGTGGGAAGGGGGCCACTGGCTTTTTTAGGCTCGTCCTAGGCTGGACCACGGTAAGGATTTGGGTGACGTCTCTGGCAGTTCTGTGGGTTGATGATCAAGAAAGTGGTGAGGTTTGAAGGCAGAAGGAGGATTGGATCTAGCCACCTCTTGCCTACTCAAGCACTAATCACAGAGATTCAACCAGTCACTCATATTTGAACCATTTCCCTAATCCTCCAAGGGACCATAAACCAGCCCATTTTACTCATCTTGAAACAGTTTTGGCAAAACACACATTAGGGCATAAAATGAAAAGGAAACCTTTGTGGAGTTCCCCTGGGGCTGGGAACATTTCTTGGATTCGGGACTTCTCTGTGTGTTTCCATTACCATGAATAAAGGAGAGTTGCTTCTTAATGATTTCAGCTCACTAGACCCAAGCACCACGGCTTCATTTGCTGTGTAATTGTGAGCTATACACTTAATCTCCATTTTCCTTCACATTTCCTGATGACAGGGAGAAGCACAGGGGCTTTGAGCTCCCAGTGGGGGGTTGTCATGGTGTCCATGAGTATGACCTCAAGAGGGGCTCTTCTGCCTTGTGGTGCTGCTGTCACTCTCCCGCCCAGCTCCAGAAGATCTTACTGCACCATCTCCCAGACCCTCTGTGGCAGCTGGTGCTAATGATGCTTATTGTGCCTTTTGTTGTCAGAGTAAGTGGGTCCAAAGATTCTAGAGGAGCATAGCCAGGTTCGTACCGGAAACTGGCCTCCAAGCCCCACTCTGTTCAGGATGGCGTGGAAGCCAACAGAACCTCCATGTGTTTTCCTTGGCAGAGGACATTCTCTCAAAGACTGGGATTTCCCCCAAGGAACCCATAAAGCAATAAAGCAATCTGTCCTTTGAGTGGACAGGAAAACCACATATGTTCAGAGAGTGCATTGCGTGAGATGTGCACCCATATGCCCCACGCCAGAGTTTTGCTTTGTTTGTTTTCAAAGTATTCTTCTCGGGACATCAATCTATCTTGGTTTTCTGTGAACAGCCTGGAAACTTCGGCCACTTGAATTCTGTCCTGATGCTTCCTGTCCTTGAGATTCAGCCTCCAGACGAAGGAGGCACGACGGCAAGTTTAAAGTAAATGATTGGTGGCTCTCGTTGACTCCGTTCAGTCAAAGGACAGGAAGTGCAAAATAATCCGTCTGCATTTCAATCCCAAGTGCATCGGTTATAAGAAGTAGAATGACCCTTGAGGTCCTTAGAACATTCAGATATTTTTGGTTTATTCAGATCGTTGTGGTTCTATAGCATCCACACCACCCCCCCACTTCTCCCCAAGCACTTTTAAGGATTCCCCCCACATTCTTTTCTTCCACTTCCTTAGCTTCTAGAATCTTCTTTCAGCAGAGACACATGAGATGACCAGGAACATAATGTGTTCCTGGAAGTGAGCTGACGATGGCGATCGAACTGGAGACACATGGAGGAGAAAAAGTAAATGCTCTCTGTCCTCATTTCCCCTCTTCCTCCTAAGACCTTTGTCATCTTCACAAGCAGCCATCAGGATTTTGTTCGAAATCATTTCCCATCAGTAGTAATAATGATTAAAACTTACCTATGTTATTTTCTTTTTGAGGGACATTTTCTGGGTGGTGGACAAGGTGATTATGAGGAAGTACAAAAAAGAAGACAAAGAGTGGAGACGATCTGTAATGCAGATACAAAGCGGGCAGTCTACCGGTCACAGAGCAGGAGAGTATCAGGTTCAGATTAGTCCCCGTGGCTTTAAATATGATCCTGGGGCTGAATCAGGAGCATTAAGTCAGGCATCTGTGTGCAGAAAGTGTGCGATTATATTCGCAGCATTTGTTACCAAAGAGGGAGACACACACCCATATAAATTCACTCAGAACATTTATCTTTATTGTAGAAACTTTGAATACCTCTAAGCTAAAAAAAAAAAAAAAAAAGGAAACAATAATCGTGTATAACCTTACCACCCAAAGATAAGCACTAGTGTATTTTGCCACATTTGCTCCCATTTTCTTTTCTATGACTTGTATATGGCTTTCTTTTCCATGACTCTGGATGAACACGTTCCCATGTTAGGAAACATGCTTTGTCTCATGAGACTCTCTGGTATGAGCACACGTGATCAAAGTTACCAGCCCCCCTGGTTAGACAGCGGAACTGTTTCTAGTTGGGCTCCGCCGTCACCCAGGGATACCTTGTCCTCATCGTGATGACACTCATTGACAACAGCCCTGGAAGGAGGACACTGGGCCGAGGAGGACTCTTTGCTTAGGATCGCGCTTGCTGCCATGTTGCCCCTCGTCCGTGGGCCCCAATCTTCCCTCCCACCTCAGTGCACGAGGGGCTCGTTCTGCCAGGAACTATCCTGCCTCCTGGGCGTGGTGCAGGCCTTCCGTGTGAAATCAGGGCGAGCTGGAGAAGATGGCGATAATGATGAGGCAGACATGGTTGCCCAGAAAAGTAGAATTAGATTCTCCAAAATAAAATGAAGTTTGGGAGTCCTGAGTTCGAGTGTGACCCTGATAAGCTGCGTGACGAGCTTGCACAACTTTCCTTCTCTAGGCCCCAATCAACAAATGGCCAAAAAAAAAAAAAAAAATCCTGGACATTAGGCTTCTGGCTTCCAAGTGGGCGCCAGGTGCGGGGCAGCCACTGGAGCTGCGTCCGTGGGCCTGCGGCATAGACTTGGGGTGGTGACGCCCCGTCCCCGTGAGAAGGACGCTCTGCTCTGGGCCGCCGCACGCTCAAAGCCTTCCTCCCCTCCTAACCAGTGGGGTACGAGGTCAGTTGTGACAACCAACTCCAGAGCTCTTCAGGCACTTATGGCTGCTCCTATAGTCTCCTTCAAGAGTTGAAGGAACCAAGTGGACCCTGCGCTTTTGGGACCTGCCTGAAGGTCTCCTGGCTTTGGTGGGCAAGGCAGGAGTCCAAGCCTCCTCATCCCTCCATGCGGTCTTCCCGTGGATGGCTGCCGCCCCTGCTGTCCCCTCACCAGGCCCCACCGTGACACGGGGTTAGGAAGGTATACATCCAACTATCACCACACGCCATGGACCAAGTTGTATCCTCCCAGAACTCATAGGTTGGATCCCTCAACCCCAGTGTAATGGTGGGTGGAGTAAAGGGAATGAAGGATAAATGAGGCGATGAGGGGAAAGCTGTGATTGGTAGGACTGGTGGCCTCGTGAGGAGAGAGCCCAGAGCTCGAGCGTGCGCTCCCCTCTCCTGCAGAGGAGGACACAGCAAGACGGCGGCTGCAAGCCTTCACCCCTTGGGCTAGCATCTTACTCAAGGGCTTGCAGCCTCCAGGACTGGGAGAGATGAATGTGGTTCAGCCCTTCAGGCCGCGCTGTTTCGGTCTGGCGGCCCCAGCAGAAATAAGCCTGGCTTTCCCCAAGGCCGGGACTCCCACCAGATGGACACAACTGAGCCATCGTGGAGGCTTTGGTGCGTCCGCGGAGGCCCCAGGACGGGCGAGCGTCCAGGAGCTCCCTGTGGCCACCTGCTCTACCGCAAGGGCCTGGGCGCTGCGGGAAGATGAGGGGGGACAGCCTGCCGCTGGGCCCCGTCCGCTCCTGCTGGCAGCCCACACTTCTGGGGCACCACGGGGGGATCAGGTGTCTCCCGCAGACCGCAGCCTCCATCGCCAGGGCGGACTCTGTCTCTGGCCTGTGGTCCCGGCAGTCACCCCGCTTCTCCCTTGCAGCGGAGCCGGAAGACAGAAACTCGATGAGGCTGCCTCCCCGCCCGCGCCTGGCGCCTGCCCCCCTCCCCGGTCCCGAGAACCTGATAGCACCCACAGGCTCGGGGCGTCACAAGCCAAGTCCGGAAAAAAAGACCACTCCTTGGATACACACACGTCTGCTGTCTTATTCGGAAAGGCTCCCTGCCTGGAGGTGCTCACGGTGACTCCAGGCGTGCTGCTGCTTAGAGAAATCCAGAGGCTGGGCTTGCGGCAGGCTCGTCAGCTGCCCACTTTTTAAGATACTTAGTGTATCCCTGACAGGGCACCAGGCCCCGGACATTAGCTCACGGATCCGTCTCAACAACCGGGAGGCCTCACCGAGATTTCCAGATTTCAGGTGGGGAAACGGCCGGGTCACCATGTGCTCACTCGCTTCCCAGGCCCAGGACCCTGCACTGCTCCCGGGATGCCCTTCCCCGCAGGCCCGGGGTCTTTCTCGACGGTCAGACACTCACTGGTGAGGCACAGGAAATCGAATTACATAAAACTACCTGGACCCCGTCTTCTTCGCAGTGTTAGCTAAATATTCTGAATCTCACTTCTGAGAACACATTCCTTGTCATTCCCTGGCCTGGCTTATTCAAGCTGGAAGAGGAGTTTCATTCCTCCCAGATCATCTCCTGGACAGTAGGTCTCTCTTGAAAACAGTCTTTCCCCCAAACAGGACCAAAGAAGATACAAAAGTCAAA
>PITA01034972.1:0-10995 GCA_004023965.1 Spilogale gracilis
TAAAACTCCTGTTTTAAAGATGAGATGTGTTCCATAAAGATTTAAAAAGCAACTGCAATCAGTTTGGTACCTTTTATCTCAACTGTTTGATACAACTTCCAATTCCTTGGTTGATTTTACTTGAAATCACCTCACCCTAATTTGCCTCACCCTAGTCTCCTAATTTTAAGCTAAATTGGCTTCCTCAATAACTCTGTCTCAGGAACATCAGAGCTTCTTCTTACATCAAATCTTCTTTTCTTCTACTCTAATTAGAAATGTTAACTTCTGGGGTGCCTGGGTGGCTCAGTTGGTTAAGCGACTGCCTTTGGTTCAGGTCATGATCTGGGAGACCCGGGATCGAGCCCCTCGGCGGGAAACCTGCTTCTCGCTCTCTCAATCCCAATGCTTGTGTTCCCTCTCTGGCTGTGTTTCTCTCTGTCAAATAAATGAAATCTTTAAAAAAAAAAAGAAAGAAAAGAAATGTTAACTTCCTTAAAAAAAAAATATTTTATTTATTTGACAGAGAGAAACACAGCGAGAGAGGGAACACAAGCAGGGGGAGTGAGAGAGGGAGAAGCAGGCCTCCAGCCCAGCAAGGAGCCCGATGTGGGGCTCACGTGAGCCGAAAGCAGACGCTTAATGACTGAGCCACCCAGGCGCCCCAAAATTGCTAACTTTCCTATCGAAAAGTGTTTCTTTACACACTTTATCACCTAATTAAGTAAAAGATGACTTTTGTTCAACTCTTTCCTGGAAGTACAAAGAAATCTACAAGGAGTTTAGGCTGACTGTCTCCATGGCAGTGGTATGGACTCCTCAGCTGCTTTTGCAAGTCTCGGAGTTTGTCTTGATGTGCTCTCACACTCCATGTTCCTGCTTCAACTCACTTATGCTGCATTTCCTGAATTCTAAGAAACACATCACTTTTTACATTTTTGTATTTCTAAAGCTGGAATTTTTAAAAAAGATTTTTATTTCTAATTTTTTAATTTAGTAGATTTATTTTTAATTTCATTTTTTAAAGATTTTTATTTTTCTATTTTTAAGTAATCTATATACCTAATGTGGAGCTTGAACTCACAGCCCAGAGACTGTCGCAAGCTCCGCCCCCTGAGCCAGCCAGACACCCCTCTAAGACTGGAATTTTAATTGAATTGACCAAAGTTTCACTATTACCTCTCACTCATTCTCTTAATTGGAATGTAGAAGTCCTTTTAAATAAAGACAATAGATTATATTTAACACAAAACTTGTAAAATCGAAAGCATTACTTAATGAAAATTTCTTTTCTCAAAGGGTGAATCTCTCCCCTATAAAAAAAACTTTTATTAAGATTTTTTAAGATGTTAAATTTTGTTATTTAGATTTTAAATAATCCCTCTAAATTTTTGAAGGATGTATATTACAAAATGTCTTCCCTGACATTCTACTAAAAGCAATTCTGGATGATATGGACAACTATTTCACTACTTACAATTTGGAAGGAACATTCTTTTGCAAAAAAAACACCTGTTTATTGAAAACAACTGGGCATGTACTTATGGGGCAAAAATGACAATGTTAGTTTTGATTATCTTGTTCCCATGCTGCACCTGTCACAGAAGCTTTGCATTATCACCCAGTTGTGTGTTGGTGCGTGTTTAACAACTGGTTCTCTGGGGAAAAATGGTAGGAAAGGAGAGGAAACCATGATGTGTGCCATTTGCCAATTTCCTTGGTTTCCCACCACAGTCAATTTTTTTTTCTTTTAGATTTTATTTGTTTATTTGACAGAGAAACTCAGCTCTAGACAGGGAACACAAGCAGGGGGAGTGAGAGAGGGAGAAGCAGGCTTCCCGTCGAGCAGGGAAGATGCGGGGCTCGATCCCGGGACCCTGAGATCATGACCTGAGCTGAAGGCAGATGCTTAACAGCTGAGCCACCCAGGCGCCCCAATTACAGCCAATTCTAAGCAAACAACATGGTATCGTTGAACATGGAGCTAGGAGGACATGGATGCATGCAGGCTGTCCCAGCTGACTGCAGTACATGGCTCTATTGCATTCCTGGAAAAGAGGACTGATAACCTACTGCATGCTGAAAGAGACCCTCAGGCTGGTACCAACTTCTTGAAAGAGACAAATTATGGTAGAGGACCAAGGACAGACATCTGGGTGGAAGGTATAATGGCCTGAGTCAGATATTACACATTCAATTCAGGAAAAAATTGTTTACACATTAGATTGGGGGAAAAGTTGTCTAACTATGGCTTCCTAGCTTAATTATTATATGTATTTGGAGGGGGAGGCTATGTAAAAATCCTTTTCCATTTCAGCTTTGAAATCTTTGGCAAATTCTACATTGCTCACTACTGCTTTGGGATGAATGTTGTGTGGGAGTTGGGCTGGGGTGAGGGAGTATGAATTAAAAAGTGTGGAGGCCTGTTTCAGGATTGGTGCAGAACTAAAATTCAGGTTGACTGTGTGTTAAAAGTAATTTAAGAGATCAAAAAGTAGAACAGAGTGTATGGAAGGTTCCTAAGAAAGAAGAAATGGGTTTTTTTGTTTGTTTGTTTTGTTTTTTTTATTGCTAGGAAGTTTCAGTTTACATGGCTGGTCATAGAGGATGGTAGGGGAAAAAGCAGAGGAAGGATAGTATGAAGTGTATGAGTTGTATTTGGTTTGGGGACAATGTGGCTAAGCCAACAACGTTATGGCATCATTAATCAAGTTTTCTGTGTTCTCTTGATGTGAAACACGGATCCGATTTTGATACGGTCTGATGTAGCCTTTTAACCATATTGGCCCCTCAATTTTAAGTATTTAAGACTCTCTTCTGGATAGAACTTCATTAATTATTTACATTTTCTGAATCCTTTTCCCATATTTTACCTGAAAATTTTCATGGTAAAGTCATATGGACTCTATGAAATGAGATGTCTACAAATACGACCTATTTATCACCATTTTGTTTCAACAGGAACATGGAGAGTAGAGAGATTGATGGGATTTGTACATTTGTCCCAGGATATATCTGGAAAATAGAGCTAAGTCTTCGGACTTCTGATCCTATGCTCTATCATCCAAAGAGTATTTATCTGGCTAAGCAGGAAGCTGTCAGATGCACAGAGGCCTCTACAAACAGAGAAGGGGTATAGTTAAACTTGAGTTACATTTTGCCCATTGCTCGAGAGACAATTTCTACCTCGGTCCTTTCCTGAACAGAAAAGGGAAATGTGGCAGAGGACTGGATGGTGCTGTTCTCTGTGTGGTCCAGAGGCCTTTACTGTTGGAAGTGGGCCCTTCCGGCCACAGTTCTACCAGGAATCTTCTTTTCCCCTTATAGTAAAAACCCTGTTTATAAATATACATGCACCCATGCACAAACATATACATCCCTCAAACGTCCAGAGCAGTTTCTGTATCCACAGAGATAAATACAGAATAAAGAAGCATGACAGAGACAGATGGATATAGAAGTATTTTTAATTTTTTAAGAAAACATTTGCCTGCTTTGGGGAGAAACAGTCGTTCCTAAGGTTCTAAAGGAAAGGAAACCTGTACTTAGGCTAAACTTCCTCAGGATTAATTATTACTGTATTTGAAATCCAAATGACTTGACCCATCATTAGTGGATAAGTGTAGGCCAGGGAATAAATATCCACTCTGTCCACAACAAGACAGGTATCCACACCAAGCTCAAAGGCCCCAGGATTTACCACACACACATTTAGGCCATCTTTAGAGTTGTGATGATGACGAAAGGCTGGATGTATTCTGAAGGCCCAAGGAGGCAGCCAGCACAACCTCAGGCTAATTAGCAGCAACCACAGGTGTAACTGGCTGCTGGGCCATTCACGTAACCAATCCTTGAGCCAGATGCCACTTTTGGAAAAACATACCTCAGTGCTCCGCATTGAAATTCCATCTCTGGACTTATAAAGAATGTACTGTATGAGCAACACAGGCATGGCGTGGGGCAACCGGGGCCATTCTGTGAGATGTAGTGAGAGGCTCTGCTCTGCTTTCCAAATAGCTGCTCATTGTAAACAGGCTGTTCAGTGTGCTTGGGAACACGGCACAGACCCAGCCGGCGGGAATTTTTTGCACGCCTATGATTCCAGCCCCACTGTAGTCTGACTTGTGGAGGAGAGGGATCAGATGGGTATAAAATCCCATATGAAGTAAATGAACGAAGAAGTGTTTTATCAATAAAATTTCATTTGCACCTCACATGCATATCACTTAAATGACAAAAGCAGAGGAACACCTCACATCTTCTTTAGAACATATGCCTTTTTTTCTGTTAATAAACAGAGTACAGACCTCAAACACTTGTGTACTTAATAAGTGTTATTTGAAGATGGTGGCATGTGTTGAACCGAATTCATGCACTTGGCTTACAAAGAGGTCCCTTTATTCCGTCCTATTTAATGTGACTTCAAATCAACCACTAACCCTTCTTCAGATTTTAAAACAATTTGGTATGCCAACTTGTAGTCCATACATGTTGGCATTCAACGTTTTTAATATCTGCGAGGTTGTAACTCAATTTTAGTGCACTGTCTCTGATTTTGAACATTTTCTGTAGAAATATCTACTCCGAGGAGCAACATTTGGCAACAAAACTAAACAGATGAGGTCACAAACCAACAGTTCATTATAAATACCCTTTTGCAACTCTGGACAAAAACACACACACACACACACACACGAAACATGCAGAGCATACACGTTAGTACAATGCTTTTTTCAGGGGTGGGGAGAGGAGCTTATTAAAAAAACCAACATGCAAACAAACATAAAAAAGGGCAGAAGGGCTAATAAGATGATTTAATGGTTCATAAAATGTCAGCAGAGGATAGCAGCAGCTATTCTTGGTTTTCTGCCTATCCGCATTCCTCCTTCTCTACATGATTTCCCAAATTAGTCCTTCTCTATATCATGGTTTCCTATTTTTCCAGTTGAATTGTTTAAAATCCATGATAAAGCGATACACAGAGGTATGTTCTCAATGAACTAATATGCCCTGATGCTCTGGCAGGAAAAATATTTGGGGGGTTACTAGAGTAAATCTGAGTTCATCAAGGAGCCTCCACTCCTCCCAATCTCTGTTGCCCACTATGACCCCTCACTCAGACTGGCCACATTTCTTCGATATTACAAGAGCCTGGGCACTGTACACTTGTAAACTCTCCCAATGCTTAATATTCTTGCAAATACTTGGTTTGTTTCCTCAAGTACTTGATGACTTTTTATGTTGAGCATATTATCTTCAGTAGAGATCACTGTATTTTCTTTTCGTGTGAGAGTTCTGTGCGCCAAAGGTTTGAAAGCATTCTTATGAAGTGATTTTGTCTTTGTATCTTCTAGGACCCCACTGATCCTAAACCAGTTTTTACATAAGTATCTGAGCAGGAGCTTACAGTTTCTGGCATTGAATTCCTTATTTATTTCTGGCCCCTGGGAATTTCTCTTTCTTTTGTGCTAGGTTTTGTAGGACTTTTGTTGTTATTTTATTTTGTCCAATAAAAGGACTATGAGGGGGTGTTCATGTAAGCTTCATCTGTCATGTCACCAGAAATTCTGGTCTGATTTATAATATTTCTGGTCCTCGTAAGAGTAATTTCTCAATATAAAGTGGTTTGGGGTTATAATTTGGTTTCTAATAAAATCTGACCACAGGAAGAAAATGGACTAAGAGTGCTGTGATTCCTATGACTATTCCTGTCGTTGCCAATTCATTAAATGGCCTCCTGCCTTTGAAATGAGTATCATGAATCTTCTCTGAAGAGAAAGATCAACTCTCAGATTATCCATAAAATCAACTTTCAAAGCTTGTCAATCTCAGGGCTAGATGTTAGGGAATTTGATACAATTCCCTAATGTCATAAATGCTGCCTTGTGTAACTTCCAGGGATGCAGCCTGAATGAGGATCCTCTTCTCTGATGATAACACCTCAACATGGCTGTCGGCTGCACACATATGTGTAGTTAACATCCATGTGCTCTAGCACATGCCCAGGCTCACAGTGCTTCAGTCGATATTGCATATCATCTACCTCAGTTTTCCAAAATTAGTTTTCAGCCACCTGGATGGCTCAGTCAGTCAGGCAAATGCCTTCACCTCAGATCATGGTCTCCTTGTCCTGCATTCCAGGCCCACATCAGGCTCCCCGCTCAGCCGGATTCTGCTTCTCCTTCTCCCTCTGCCTGCTACTTGCCCTGCCTGTATTCACTCTCTCTCTCAATCTCTGTCAAATAAATAAATAAAACCCTTACAAAAATTAATTTTCAATCATGTGAAAATTTAGCAAGTTCTGTATGCATTTAATTGCCTTATTTAAAGGATATGTTATTAATTATGTTAACTGTTTCCATTTAGAATTATTAGATGGCTTCTGAAATTATTTCTGCCTTTTAAGAAATTTAGCTAAGTTATAATTCTTAGTGATTTATTAAAAAGGGCTATGAAGATTATATATTATTCCTTAGAGTCTTCATAATCCAAAAAGGATTTAACTAATTTCATTTAATTGAGAAAAAAAGACTAGAGATTTAAAAAATTCTAAATGTTTTACTTTTATACAGTTTATGTTTTATCTTGTATTTATTTTTTTTCTTGTATTTATTTTTTAGGAATATTAAAGCATAGTTTCTCCCCATTCCCCATTACCAGATACTAAAAAACATTCTTTTCAAGGTCCAGAAATTAAATTTATTTCTAACAATCTTTGAGGGCTGAAACTGAGAAATTTTTGTAATTGTCTTAAACAATGAAGAAAAATAAGAAATAATGGAAGCAATGTTAACTGAATAAGAATCAAGTTATTAATGTTCAGAGCCAAATGCACTCTCTCCCTTTCTAAAGATTTCTGTCTGTAACTGAATGTCTAACATATAAATTTTCATGGAAAGAGAAAATTAAACCAACTCATACATACATTCTATTATGCTACATGGCTCAACACTGTCCACTGTGATAATCCCCTTCCGCTACTCCATCCCACTTCAATTCACACTCACATATTGAGAGACATTCTGCTGCACATGCCCGAGGGCAGCAAAAAGATGACCAAGATCAAGCCACTCTTTAGGAGACTGTCTAATTGAGAGTCACATGTCTAACTATATACTGTCTGACAAAACCTACTTTAAATATAAAAATAGAGGGTAAAAAGAAAAGAATAGGGAAAAGACTAAGATTGCAAAGACTATCCAAAAGAAAGTTTATTTGCTCTGTTAATATCAGATGAATGCTTCCTACAGAGAAATATTACCATGCAAAATGCACATGCAGGTCAACTTATCAAGAAGACATAATCCTAAATATGTATGTGCTTATTACAAGGCTTCAAAATGCATGAAGAGGGATGCCCAGGTGGCTCAGTTGGTTAAGTGTCTGCCTTCACCTCAGGTCATGATCTCAGGTTCCTGGCATGGAACCCCATGTCAGGTACCCAGTTCAGCGGGAAGCCTGTTTGTCCTTCTGCCCCTCCCATCACTAGTGCTCTCTCATAAGTAAAGTCCTTAAAAACTGTAAAAATGTATGAAGAAAAAAGAATTTGTGGATCTAAAAAGCTAAATAAACAAATGCACAATTACGTTTGGATATTTCAACACCTTTTCCTTAGTAACTGATAAAACAAGTAGACAAAAATATGAATAAGGATAGAAAAGATTTTAATAACACTATTACATAATTTGATCTAATAATTATAGAACATTCCACCCAAAATCTATATAGAACACATATTTTTTTCAAATGTAAATGGCCTATTCAGGAAGATAGACCATATTTTGTACAATGAAACAAATCATAAAACATTTTTAAATAACAGTCTACAAAGCATGTTCTCTGATGTCAATGGAATTAAATTAGAAATCAATAATTTTTAAACATCTGAGAGGAATAAATAAAATTGGTTGAAGGGGATTAGGAGGTACAAACCCAGTTATAGAATAAACAAGTCACAAGGATGAAAAGTACAGCATAGGTATACCCAACAATATCATATTTACTTTGGTGACAGATAGTAACTATAGTTATCATGGTGAGCATTTCATAATGTACATAATTCTCAGATCACTAGTCATATACCTGTAGCTAATATAAAATGTCAACTGTACTGTACTTAACCTATTTTTTTAAATCTGAAAAATCCCCAAATACTCACAAGTTAGGCTTCAAAATAGCTTTGGATTGAAGAAGAAATAACAAGAGAAATTAGATTATATTTTGAACTAGATGTAAATAAAAGCATAATGTATCAAATTTTCTGGAAAGTAAATAAAACAGCCATTACATTAGCAGGAAATGTATAGTCTTATTGTCTATCAGAAAAGAAGAGAGGCCTAAAATTGTAAGTTTCCATCTTAAGAAACTAGAAAAAGAAGAGCCAACTTAAGACAAAGTAAATAGATGGAAAGAAATGGTAGATATAAGATGAAATAGAAAATGGACAAATAATAGGAAAGATCAATAGAACTAAAAAAACAGATTCTTGAAAAGTTCAATAAGATCAATAAACTTCCAGCCAAACTGATCAGGAAAAACACAGATAAGATAGATATAATTTATCAATATGAAGAATGAGAAATGTAACATCTCTACAGATTCTACAGAAGCTTAAAAAATATTATAAATAGGAAGCTAAAGACAATCCTGCTCAAGAATCTGTGGATCAACCAGGAAATCAAAGAAGAACTGAAACACTTCATGGAAACCAATAAGAAAGAAGATACATTGATCCAAAACCTATGGGAACAGCAAAGGCAGTCCTAAGGGGGAAATACATAGCCATCCAAGACTCACTCAAAAAAATTGAAAAATCCCGAATACATCAACTCTCATTACACTTTAAAGAACTGGAATATCAACAAAAAATTAAACCAACCCCTCACACAAGACGGGAAATAATTAAGATTAGAGCAGAGATGAATGAATCAGAAACTATAGATACTGTAGAACACATCAACAAAACTAGAAGCTGGCTCTTTGAAAGAATCAATAAGATTGATAAACCATTGGCCAAACTAATCCAAAAGGAAAAGGAGAAGACCCAAATTAATAAAGTTATGAATGAAAGGGGAGAGATCACGACTAACACCAAGGAAATAGAAACAATCATCAGAAATTACTATCAACAATTATATGCCAATAAGTTTAACAACCTAGAAGAGATGGATACATTCCTAGAAACCTATAAACTTCCAAGACTGAAACAGGAAGACATTGACAATTTGAATAGACCTATATCTAGCAACGAGATCGAAGCAATGATCAAAATCCTCCCCCAAAACAAGAGTCCAGGACCAGACAGATTCCCTGGGGAATTCTACCAAACATTCAAAGAAGAAATAACACCTATTCTCCTGAAGCTCTTTCAAAAAATAACAGAAAGAAAACTTCCAGATTCTTTCTATGAAGCCAACCATTACTCTAATCCCCAAACCAGACAAATACCCCATCAAAAAGGATAAGTTCAGACCAATATCTCTGGTGAATATGGATGCCAAAATTCTCAACAAGATCTTTGCCAACAGGATCCAACAATACATTACAAAGATTATCCACCATGACCAGGTGGGATTTATCCCAGGGATGCAAGGGTGGTTCAACACTCACAAATCAATCAACGTGATAGAACAAATCAATAAGAGAAGAGAGAAGAACCACATGGTACTTTCAATTGATGCAGAAAAGGCATTTGACAAATACAACATCCGTTCCTGATCAAAACTCTTCAAAGTATAGGGATAGAGGGAACATTTCTCACCTCATAAAATCTATCTACAAAAACCTACAGCAAATATCATTCTCAACAGGGAAAAACTGACAGCCTTTCCTCTGAGATCAGGAACAAGACAAAGATGCCCACTCTCACCGCTACTGTTCAACATAGTGTTAGAAGTCCTAGCAACAGCAATCAGACAACAAAAAGAAATAAAAAGTATTCAGCTTGGCAAAGAAGTCAAACTCTCTCTCTTTGCAGATGACATGATACTATATGTGGAAAACCCAAAAGACTCTACCCCCAAACTACTAGAACTCATACAATGATTTGGTAATATGGCAGGATACAAAATCAATGCACAGAAATCAGTTGCGTTCTTATACACTAACAATGAGAAAATAGAAAGGGAAATCAGAGAATCGATTCCATTTACTATAGCACCAAAAACCATAAGACACTTAGGAATAAACCTAACCAAAGAAGTCAAGGATCTGTACTCGAGGAACTACAGAACACTCATGAAAGAAATTGAAGAAGACACAAAAAGATGGAAGAGCATTCCATGCTCATGGATCAGAAGAATAAACACTGACAAAATGTCTATACTGCCCAGAGCAATCTATACTTTCAATGCCATTCTGATCGAAATTCCACCAACATTCTTCAAAGCGTTGGAACAAACAATCCTAAAATTTATATGGAACCCGAAAAGACCCTGAATCACTAAGGAATTGCTGAAGAAGAAAAACAAAGCTGGGAGCATCTCATTACCTGACACCAGGCTTTATTATAAAGTTGTGATTACCAAGACAGCATGGTACTGGCACAAAAACAGAGAAATAGACCAATGGAACAGAGTGGAGAGCCCACATATGGACCCACAAATCTATGGTCAAATCATCTTCGACAAAGCAGGAAAAAAATATCCAGTGGAAAAAAGACAGTCTCTTCAATAAATAGTGCTGGGAAAACTGGACAGCTACATATAGAAGAATGAAACTAGACCATTCTCTTACACCACACACAAAGACAAACTCGAAATGGATGAAAGACCTCAACGTGAGGCAGGAATCCATCAAAATCCTGGAAAAGAACATAAGCAGTAACCTCTTTGACATCGGCCACAGCAACTTCTTTCAAGACACGTCTCCAAAGGCAAAGGAGACAAAAGCAAAAATGAACTTCTGGGACTTCATCAAAATAAAAAGCTTCTGTACAGCAAAGGAAACAGTCAACAAAACAAAGAGGCAACCCACAGAATGGGAGAGGATATTTGCAAATGACACTACAGACAAAGG
>PITA01034973.1:0-10999 GCA_004023965.1 Spilogale gracilis
GGGACAGGTGTGTGGGGTGAGGTGGGTCTACAAGGGAACAGTGATGCAGACTAAACAGTACTAGTAAAGTAAATGGAAAGCATCTGGATCCTTCAAGCATCCAGACAGCTAGGCTGAAGGAAAAAAGGAAAAATGACAACTGCCAGCACTTCTACTTCCAGAGAAAGTTTTCAGATCCCTGCCCCTCTGCTACACGTCCTAAAATTAGTCAGTAAGTCTTCAGGTGTAACTGAGGCTCTTTTATTTTTTTCTTTTTTCTTAGAATGAAAGAGAGAGAGAGAGCACAAGCAGGGGAAGCTGCAGGCAGAGGGATGAGCAGGCTCCCTGCAGAGCAGAGAACGTGATGTGGGGCTTGATCCCAGGACCCTGGGATCATGACCAGAGCCAAAGCCAGATGCTCAACTGACTGAGCTGCCCAGGTGCTGCACACATGCTCCTTTCAAACTGCTGCCTTTGTGCTGGAGTGATATAGAATGCTGCTCCTTTAAGGATGAAGACTTGGTGTCCTGTAGCCATCTGGTTCCTCCAATTTTCAAAAGTGGACATTATGGGGACTTGTCTTTCTGGTTCAGGCCTCTAGGGCTGGGGGTGCCTGATATGGTTCTTGATCCCCTTGCTACTCAAGGAGGTCTTCTACACCACTAATATCTCTCCTCCTTGTGGGTTATCACACCGAGGGTTTGTTTTCTAATATGTCTTTTCCTCTCTTACCCTTCTTGATACAGATTTTTCTTCATGTCTTTAGCTGTGGACGATCTGTTCTGCCAGTCTTCAGGTTGTTTTCAGAGTGAATTGCATTATATGTAGTCGTTGCCTCAATGTGTCTAGGTTAAGAGTGAGCTCAGGATCCCCCTACTCTAACATTCTCCCTCGCTCTCACCAGCTGGTGTCTTTCCTGAAATATAGCCTCATTCTTTATGTGTTAGAAAGAGGCAGAACCTCTTCTGCCTCTGGTCATTGGCCTACAAGTGATGCCAGAAATGACCACAGCTGTTGTAGCATCAGAATTAGAGGTAGACTGAATGCACTGGAGTGATTGAAAGAGGAAACCAGAACCATGCATTTATAATCCTAATCCAGGAGTTGCCCTGCTCATTTTGGATTTCTTTAAGTGAAAAAATGTTCTCCTGGCTGAAACCAGCTAAATTCATTTTCTGTTACCTATAGCTTTAGGTGTTATTTGGGAGGGTAGGTGAGGGTGAATTTCTGGCATTCAGAAAGGGCCTGGGGCTACCGCAAAGCTTTAAATGCAGAAGGCCCAATCCAGCTGAGAAATGCTCTCAGACAGAAGTAGTGCATTCCCATGCCTGCTGGCCCCTCCTTCATTCCATGTCTGATTTTTAGGGGCCCTTGGGGACCTCTCAGCTCAGTTCCATGGTGCTGTCTTTGATGGTCCTAAAAGTTCCTTCATTTCCAAGAGAAAACTGTCTTCTAAGCACTCTCAACTTATTGATAGTTTGTATTTTCTGATTGTACAAGCTGTACATGTTAGTAGCAGAAAATCAAAAGGATGCAGAAAAAAATTAGTTGTAATCTTAGCATTCAATTGTTTTGGTATATACACTGGGTTTATGTGTGTTTCTGATTCGCTTTATTCCCATTTCAAAAATGTGCTCCTCATATTCTATACATAGTTTTAAGATTTACTTATTTATTTATTTGAGAGAGAACACATGTGGGGGGAGGGGTAGCGGGAGAGGA
Source organism: Spilogale gracilis (assembly GCA_004023965.1). Classification (NCBI taxonomy): domain Eukaryota; kingdom Metazoa; phylum Chordata; class Mammalia; order Carnivora; family Mephitidae; genus Spilogale; species Spilogale gracilis. Next base: position 1,702 of record PITA01034973.1, read on the forward strand.
AGAAGGAGAGAAGCACATCCCCACTGAGCACAGAGCCCAATATGGGGCTCTGTCTCACACCCCAAGATCATGACCCAAGCTGAAATCAAGAGTCAGACATTTAGGGGCGCCTGGGTGGCTCAGTTGGTTAAGCGACTGCCTTTGGCTCAGGTCATGGTCCCGGAGACCCAGGATCAAGCCCTGCATTGGATTCCCTGCTCGACGGGAAGCCTGCTTCTCCCTCTTTCACTCCCCCTGCTTGTGTTCCCTTTCTCGCTGTGTTTCTCTCTGTCAAATAAATAAATATAATCTTAAAAAAAAAAAGAGTCAGACATTTAACCATCTGAGCCACCCAGGAACCCCTCTATAGGTAGTTTTCTAGCCTATTATCTGAACTCAAAAGTGTAACAGGTTATTTTCCATATATCATTAACTGTATTTTAAATCTTATTTAATGATTACACACCAATTTATTGCATGAATATGTAATAAATTACAAACTGATTATATTTTACATGATGATGCATTTATGACAATCTTGCATACTTTAAGCTTTGCATAATTCCTGACTCTTCTCTCCTAATAGTGATACTCAAGTTATTTCTCTAACTATTAATAATAAACAGCACTGACACTAAGCCCACCAGCTTTGGACTATGATCCTTGGACTTAAAGTCTGGAGGTACTTCACATTATCTCAACATTTGTCAACAAATGTCAGAGCACCTACTACGTGTAGGCCACATCCCTCATAATGAGGGTCTCTGACTAGGAGTTAACATTCCAACTGGAGGCAAATAAACATGATCATATTTACATATTTATCATGTTTATTGCAATTGAAGTTGATAAAAGGTATGGGGAAAAGAAGACTGGGGCAGGGTGAGGGAGATTGGAAGTGCTAGCCTTTGAGCTATGGTATGGAATCAGGAGTGGCTGGACTCACAGAGCATTGAGAGAATCTGATTGGCCTTTCCAATCAAGGAAAATGCTTTGTTTTATGACTCGTATGAATCCACTGACTTATGGCGATTTATCATAATGGCTGATCAAACAACCTGGTAAGAGAAGGGCTCTATATGATGGTGGGCAGAAGGCAAGCTGAGGGCAAAGCACAAACTAACATCCTACCACCACCTCACCCCTCCCAAAGTGTGGGATATATACCACATTTCTGTGGCACTCCTGGCTGCCCTAGAACAAAGGAAGGGGGAAAGAAATGGTTAACTGATAGAGATCACAGTCATGCAGGATATGAGTCTCCATCAATTTGCACTGTCTTAGTGATTTATAAGAAAAAAAGCAATCTCCAGAAACCTATAGACTCAATTTCCTGGAGCCCTACATTACCCTCCCTTCCTTAAGATAGAAAATCTTACATAATCAGTCACTCCTCACAATCCTAGTGCAGCTCTTTCTGCCCACAAATCCTGTCCCCATACTTTAATAAAACCACTTTTTTATTAAAGACATCTCAAATTCTTTCTTGGCCATTGGCTTGGTACCCCACCGCTTCCTCATATAGATATCTCCTTAGTCAGGATATGCTATCTGTCCATGCAAGTCATATCCCTATCATTCTCAAAACACCAAGTCTCAGAAAATGAGCAAATGAGGAAATGGTTTCATTGTCCAGTCCTCTCCCATGTAGCATTTTGCTGATCAGAAACTCCCTAAATTAAAGAACATTACTCCTGAAGTGCATAAGTGGTATAGTATTGTTCTCACCAAAACTCCCATTTTTTTCAGGTAAATAAACTGAAGTGTAAAGGAAGAGAGTGATTTGTCTGAAGCCATTGAATGCCCTTCCTGATCCCCTTTGTAGGCTCCTCCTCCTAAACTCAACCTCTAATTATCTGCAGTCCTCAGGACTGGGTCCTCAGTCTTCTTCTGGCCTCCATCTTTTTTCTTCCCTGGATTTCTATATTATCTAATTGCTGACTACTCCCAACTTTCATCTCTACTTTGATTTTTCTTCTGAGGCTTTCTCCCATGCAACCTCTCCACTTTGTTGTCAATAGGCAGAACTCTTGATTTTTCTCCCCTCAACCTTCTTCTCCCTTAGTCTTTCCAGTCTTAACGAAGGACTTTATTGTTGGGGACATTGCAACCTCCTGTTTGTGTGACCACTCATTCATCTCCCTATGCTAGGGAGAAGTAAAACATTCGAATGAGATAAGGGTTTGCAGGAACCATCTGTTGCTCAGGACATGCCTGCCTGTGATCCATCAGTCTATAGATTAGGATATAACAGGCACATCCTGCTTTATTGTATGGACCTTCAAAGAAATAGGCACATCCCGTTTTGTTGTGTGAGACCCTCAAGGGCACAAGGCATGTCCTGTTTTTGCAAGGACCCTCAAAAACATTATTGTCACTATTGTCACTCAAGATTGATGATCCATCACTTAAAGAAACTCTTTGTTCATATGATTTCCACCTGAAAAAACATGTAACTCTCTGCTATAAATAAAGAGCCCTGAGAACAGTGTTTTCAGGAGATCCCTACACCATCTTTGAGTTTGGTCTCCTCACTTCGAAAGCACCCATGCCTTCTCTCACCCTCGGACCCTGACTGTTGCTGGGGCTGGCTCCCGGCACTTTACTTTCCATCCACTTCGTATATCCAAAAATCAGTTGTCCTTCTATACTTCATTTGTTAAGAAGCAGAGAAATCTTTTGAAGATTTAAAAAGCATATGGATTAAAAATGAAGAAATAAAACACATCCCTATTTGTAAATGATGTTTCTCTGTGTTAAAAATCCCAAGATAACTGTAAAACTCCAAGAACTAATAAGTGATTTTAGCAAGGCTGCATGGTACAAGAGAAACATACAAAAATCAATTGCATTTCTATATACTACCAACAAACATGTGGGAACTAAAATTAAAAATAATGCCATTTACAACCATGCCAAAGAAAATAAAATAGTTAGCTATTACTCTGACAAAACAGTATAGAATCTATATTTTGAAAAATAACAAAATGCTAAAGCACAAAATCAGAGATCTAAATAAATGGAGAGATATATTGTGTTCATGGATTAGAAGACCCAACATAATAAAGATATTAGTTCTGCCCAAATTGCTCTATACATTTAATGCAATTCCTATCAAGACTCTACAAAGGTTTTATTAATTTTTTTGTAGTCATACACAAACTTATTCTAAAAATTTCCATGAAGAGACAATGGAACTAAAACAGATAAAAACACTGTGTTGATGAAGAATAAAGTGAAAATCCGTCTTGACTTCAAGATGTATTATATAGCTACAGTAACCAAAACAGTGTGGTGTTGCAAAGGGATAGACCCTGAGATCAACGGAACATAATACTGAGCACACAAGTCAACTCATAACTTCTGACAAGGGAACAAAAGCGACTTATTAGAGGGATAGAGAGGGCACCAATGGATGGAGTAAATGTACCTCCATAAGCAAAACCCAAAAATCTTAAACCAACCTAAATTTCTCAGTTTACATAAAACAAAACAAAACAAAAACTGTCAAAATGGATTACAAGCTTAAGTATAAAACAAAAAATCTTAAAACCTTTAGAAAAAAGTAGAAAATCTTTGTGACTTAGAGTTAAAGAATTAACACCAAAAGCCCAACTTATTTTTTTTTATTCAAACTCAATTTAGTTAACATATAGTGTATTATTAGACTTGGGGTAGAATTTAGGGATTCATCAGTTGTATATAACACCCAGTGCTCATTACGTCAATTGCCCTCCTTAGTGTCTGTCACCCATCCTCCCACCAACCTCCCCTCCAGTAACCCTCAGTTGTTCCCTATAGTTAAGAACCTCTTATGGTTTGCCTCCCTCTCTGTTTTTGTCTTATTTTTTTTTCTTTCCCTTCCCCTATGATCATATGTTTGTTTCTTACACTCTACATATGAGTGAAATCATATGGTATTTGTCTTTCTCTGACTTATTTTCCTTAGTATAACACCCTCTAGTTCCATCCACATCATTGCAAATAGCAAAATTTTATTCTTTTTGATGGCTAAGTAATATTCCATCATATATACATATATATATATATGTATATATATATAATGTATATAATACCTTCACCTTCTTTATCCATTCACCTGTCAATGGACATCTAGGCTCTTTCCATAATTTGGCTATTGTGGACATTGCTGCTATAAACATTGGGGTGCATGTGGCCCTTCAGATCATTATTTGGATATTCCTTGGACAAACACCTAGTAGTCAAATTTCTGAGTTGTAGGGTTGTTCTATTTTTAATGCAAAAGCCCTACTTATAAAAAGAAAAATTGATAAAGCAAACCCATTAAAATTTAAAACTTCTGCGTTGTGAAAGACTTTATTAAAAGGAAGAAAATACAAACTATAGACTAAAAGAAAATGTTTTCAAAACAAATATATGACAAAAGATTTTCATATAGAATACATAATATGCAAATCACTTTCAAAAGTTAACAGTAAGAAGACAATCCAAATAGACATTGGGCAAAAGACATAAACAGACATTTTACCATAGAGAATAAACAGATGTCAAATAAGCCCGTGAAAAGATGCCCAACATCATTAGCCCTTTGGAAAATGCAAATTAAATCCACAATACCTATCAGAATAGCTAACACCATACACCTGTCAGAATAGCTAAAAATAGTGATAACACCAAAAGTTTATATGAGGATGTAGAAAAACTGGATTATTCATACATGCTGATAAAAATTTAAAATGGTACAGTTACTCTGGGGAAAAGTTTGGAAGTTTCACATAAAACTAAACATGCAACTACCTTAGAGCCTATTAATTACACACTTGGGCATTTATGTCAGAGAAATAAAGACCTAGGGCACATAGAAACCTGCACATAGCAAAACCTGTTCATAGCAACTTTATTCATAAAAGCCAAAAACTACAAATGACCCAAATTTCATTCAATAGGTAAGTGGATATCAAATTGTGGTATATTTATACCATGGAATACTATTTGGCAATAAAAAGGAATATATATTGGTACAAACACCAACTTGAATGAATCTTGAGGGCATTATGCTGAATAAAAGCAGCCAATCTCAAAAAAATGCATACTATATGTTTCCATTCATTTACATTCTTGAAATAATAATGCTATAGATATTGTAAAGAGATTATAGGTTGCCAAGGGTTCAGGTGGCTAAAGGGATACATATGGTTATAAAGGGGTAGCATAAGAGCACTCTGTGAACAGTTCTGTATATTGACTGTGAGGGTGGTCATATGAATTTACACATGTGGCAAAACTGCATAAAAGCATATGTACGCATACACAAATAAATACATGTAACACTGGTAAAATCTGAACACGTTCTGCTCCTTCTACCAATGCCGATATCCTGGTTTTGAAATTGTGTTATAGTTATGCCAGATTTTTCCACTGGGAAAAATTGAGTGAAGGGTGCATGGAACTTCTTGTATTTCTTTGCAATGGTCTGGTAATCTATAATTATTTCAAAATAAAACTTAAAAAACAATAAAATGAAATAATAGGGGGTTATAACACTCTTCTGTTTATAACCCCTTCATATTTTTCCACTGCTCTCAAGAATAATTTTTCCTATGGCTTACAAAGCCTGTAAAAGCTAGCCCCTGTCCGCTTCTCCCCCTTGCTTACTATTTTCCTGTCCCATAAGCCACCTGTCAAATCTTAGACCAGGTAACAGCTCTTTCTAGCCACAGGCCCTTGTTTTTCCTCTCTTGTTTGCATATATCCTTTATATGTTTTTCTCTCTTTTTAATAGATTTCAACTTAAATATCATCTCCTAGGAAAGGCCTTCCCTGACCGTTGTACTTCTTATGGCACTATGATGTTAATTTCATTCATCGTGTTTATTATAATTTGGATTATTTATCTTTTCATTGACTTTTCATCTTCTCTCCAATTAGACTGCAAGTCCCTCAAGAGCTGGAAACTTTCTTGTCTTATTTTCTGTTGTATTCTGGCATCGGGTATTCTACCTGGCACATGGCTCCAGCTAAATGAGTAGATCTATGAATTAATGGCAGATTGGAATGAGTACAATGATCTGCTATCTCTCCCTGCAACACACCTTCTACAGCCCTTTCTGCCTTACTCCTTACCAGATAAAAGCATTGGCAGCAACACATACTTCCCCAAATCTTAGTGACTTGAAATAGCACAAACGTATTATCTTACAGCTGTGGAGGTCAGCCGTCCAAAATGAGTGCTACTGGGCTAAAATTTATGTGCCAGCAGGACTCTGTTCCTTTCTCAAGGCTCTTAGGAAGAATCCATTTTATTACCTTTTTCAGATTCTGGAGGCAGTCTGCATTCCTTGTTCATGGCCTCTCCCATCTTCAAAGTCAGCAACGGCTGGTGAAGTCTTTCACATCAATCACTGGCACTTTGTCTTCTGCCTATCTCTTCTGTATTTAGGGATCCTTGTCATTACAGTGGTTCAGGATCATCAACCTATTTTAAGGTGAGCCTAATTCCACCTGCTACCTTCATTCTTCATTGCCACATAACACAAAATATAACATAACATAACAACATATTCACAGGTTCTCTGGATTAGGGTGTAGATACATTGAAAGGCCATTGTTCTGCCTGTCATACTATTAGACTCCAACTTCCATAAAGAAAGTGACTCCTCTCTTCATAGCTGGACTCAGATCTAGTATTACTCAACAAATTGTTAAAACAAATAACACAACCCATGGATAGTAGCAGTGTCTGGCACATGGCACATACACTTACCTTTCCCTACTAAAGGTCTTTTTTCCCACCCCAGTTTCACCCAACGTAGTCAGTATGTTCTTCGAGGCTTTGCTTAAAGCTACTTCTTACCTAAACCAAAGTCTTCCTCCTTATTTCTATGGACACAGTTACGGTTTTTTTCTCTTTGCTGAGAGTGAAATTGGTCTTTTTTAGTTTTGATTCCATGGTATCTCTGCCTCCCAATCTGACCACTTACTTTGTGATCTCTACAGTGTTTTGGGGGGCATCTATCCCTCTCCTTTGCTGCCCTGGTGCCTCCCCCATCTTCTTGGTACATAGATTGCTGCCCCTTGCCTGTTGAAGGTCATGCCTGAAAGCCTACATCTTGGCTGAATAGCCTTTCCTTCCCAGAAAGTGCAGAAGGTGACTTCCATGCACTTTAAAAAAGTGGGTGCGCTTTTATTTTTCTTTTTTCTTCAAAGATACTTTAAACTCTTTGGTCAACATTTTTCATCATTTTTCCTTTCAGATACCCAAGGTCAAGTGCTATTTTTGGCCATTGTTCTCCCCACTGGGGTTCTCCTCAGAGCATCCAAGCTACTGGGGCTGTACTTTTATAAGCTTCTTCAAGGGATAGTACACAGGTAGCCACATCTGATTTCTTCCCCCCCTTTAAGTAGGTTAAATCTTCTACAGATAATTTACTTATTGAATGGCTAGTTATTCTTGAATAATAATAACCTGAGTAAGAATAACTGATTGGAAATAGAAGAAAAGCACATAACTGTGATTACTTTTAGAAAGAATATTCTTTACCAAGTGTTCTCTTGAATAGAGCACTGGATATGTTTGAAAGAAGTACTTTGTTAAGCCACTCATAAGCAGGTGAGACCCTGAAGGGACAGGGTGAGCATAGAATGGTTAGTGAAAGAAAAGAAAAGATATTTATGGGTTGAGAGAAGGGGGAAGTAGAAATGAATGAAAAAGGGAGAAGGGAGGGAGAGAGAGAGAGGAAGAGAAAATAGCCAGCAAGGTGGCTGAAGGCCATGTGTTTTAAGATGGGACCCTTTCATATGATCCCTCAAATCCTAGATGAAATATAGCAAAACCAAACAAAATATTTGACATGAGTAAACTCTTATGTGAACTGGTGAGGCCAGGTTGGTGCAATGCAAACTCGGGACAACCTAACGCTGCCAGATTGAAAGCTATGAGATATATGAAGATGTAAACCACAGGAATTCCTAGAAACTCTAGGAAGGGCAAAATTAAAACCAGAATTATAACTTCCCTTGTTGGCTCTAAGTCCATAAATGAGGCATATTGTCTAAAAACAGTTACACTTCAGTGTGCAGCAATGGCTGACTTGTACAACCCTCCTTCTGATATCATACTTCAAGACCCAGGTCTTCCCTACTCTACAAAAAGCCTTCTCTCCTACAACTTGTGTTCTCAGGGGTATCCCTGTCCTCTAAAATTCTACCTTTATCAACTTTGGTATACACTTTAGTACTTAAAGTTAGTATCTTGTGTTAGTATGAAGAAATTAAGAAACGTAAAGCCTTTAGTGACCTTTTGGAAGTGTTATAGAGAAGAGACATTATGAATAGGTCGGAGGGATGCAAAAGAGTGAGAACAACAGAAATTGTCCTTGTTGATAGTGGCATCTGGGGACAGCAATGGCTACACTACAATTAGTGGTGATCAGAGACCAGTGTAATTCACAATATCCAAAGCTGGATAATAGTATTTTGAGATAGTCACTAGTGGCTTGAATTTGGGCATTATTTGTGGCTACATAACTTCATAGGTTAGTTTCTCATTCTCCTTGGCATTCTTTTTGTTTTTAAAATTTTTTATTATATTCAATTTAGTTAACATACAGTATATTATTAGATGCAGGGGCAGAATATAGTGATTCATCAGTTGTATATAACACCCAGTGCTCATTATATCAATTGCCCTCCTTAATGCCCATCACCCAGTTATCCCATCTTCCCACCCACTTCCCCTCCAGCAACCCTTATTTTGTTCTCTATAGTTAAGAGTCTCATGGTTTGGGGTGGCTGGGTGGCTCAGTTGTTAAGTGTCTGTCCTTGGCTCAGGTCATGATCCCAGGGTCCTGGGGTGAGCCCCACATTGGGTTTCCTGCTCAGCAGGGAATCTGCTTTTCCCTCTCCCACTCCTCCTGCTTCTGTTCCTTCTCTCACTGTCTCTGTCTGTCAAATAAATAAATAAAATATTTTTAAAAAGAGTCTCATGGTTTGCCTCCCTATTTTCCTCTTATTTTATTTTTCCTTCCCTTCCTCTATGTTCATCTGTTTTATTCCTTAAATTCCACATATGAGTGAAATCATATGGCATTTGTCTTTCTCTGACTGACTTATTTCACTTAGCATAACACCCTCTAGTTTCATCCATATCATTGCAGATGGCAACATTTCATTCTTTTTGATGGCTGAGTAATAATCCATTGTACACACACACACACACACACACACACACACACACACATCTTCTTTATTCATTCATCTGTCAATGAGTATCTGAGTTCTTTCCATATTTTGGCTACTGTGGACATTGCTTCTATAAATATTGGGGTGCATGTACTCC
>PITA01034974.1:0-11002 GCA_004023965.1 Spilogale gracilis
CACCCAGGCGCCCCTATTTAATGCTTTTTCACTGAGATTCCTCCCAATACAATATCCCTCTTTGTACAGAGTGACCAGAAGTCCCAGTTTATGCCTGTGGTCCTAGAGTACTAAAAACACCCTTCTCACTTTCAAATATGTGTGTCTCCGCCCCCTCCCCATTGGATAATGAAGTATATGGCCACATTACATATTTGTGATTGAGTATTATTCTTAAACAGGGTTTCATGAGACCAGCACTTTTGAGGCTGGAAAATTCTTTGTTGTGGGGCTGTTCTATGGATTGTAGGATGTTTTGGCCTCCATTTACTAGGCCCCAAAATTCCCATTAGTGAAAATCAAATATATCTCCAGATATTGCCAAATGTCCCTTGGAGGGCTGGGGAGGGGGGGACAGGGCAAGCAAAATCACTCCTTATTGAGAACCACTGTTCTAGAAATAAATCCATCACAAAAGCACAGTATCTCTACCCAAAGTTTACACCAATACTAATGATGTACATTGTTCTGTTTCAAAGAAAGTTTCCACTATCAATTCCACTCATGCACGATGACCTATGAATTAGTTTTGATCAGGGATAATATCCCCCATTCCACCTCTGATATGCACAATTGTACTACAAATGAATTTATTCATCTTTTTTTCTTTTCAAGTGCTTTCACCTGCCCTACGTAGTTGAGAACTTTCCAATGAAAGAACGCACAAAAGAAGAGTTGAAAGAGTTAAAGAGAGTTTTGTGGCAAAAGAAGATTGAAACAGAATGTCTTAAAGTATAATTTTAAATATATATGTATTTATATAAGTAATGTGTTTTATTTTAGGGTCTCCATACAGATTTGAGTTAGGATTCAACTTAAGATAAGTTTAGATATTGTTTACATTTTCATTCCTTGTTAATTTGTAGAATATATTTTAATAAATATAGGAGCTAAGTCCACACAATAAATCATGACACCTGTAATCCTACACAATACTAACCACCCCTCAAATAGGAACATAATTTTTAAAAAGTAGATTTGGGGTTTTGTTCTTGTTCTGGTCAGAAGTTATCTTCATTTCATCTACTCTTTTTATCTTCTTTTATCACAAGGGATTATATTTTTAAATAATTGGTCAAAGATGAAGTATTATCTGTTTTGGTGGAATTAGGGTTTTCCTAGAGCAATTCCAGCTGTTTGTTTGTTTGTTTTATTTTTATTTTTTTAAAGATTTTATTTATTTATTTGACAGAGAGAAACACAGCAAGAGAGGGAACACAAGCGAGAGAGGGGAGTGAGAGAGGGAGAAGCAGGCCTCCCGCCGAGCAGGGAGCCCGATTCGGGGCTCGATCCTGGGTCTCCGGGATCATGACCTGAGCAGAAGGCAGTCGCTTAACCAACTGAGCTACCCAGGCACCCCTGTTTGTTTTATTTTTTTAAAAAAGATTTTATTTATTTATTTGACAGAGAAACACAGCTATAGAGGGAACACAAGCAGGGGTAGCAGGAGAGGGAGAAGCAGGTTTCCTACTGAGCAGGGGACCCAATGCGGGGCTTGATCCTGGGACTCCGGGATTATGACCTGAGTGGAAGGCAGATGCTTAACAACTGAGCCACCCAGACGCTCCTGTTTGTTTGTTTTAAGGCAGCAATCTCTATCAGACCACTAGAAAAACATTGCCCCATCAACGTAGTTTTGGCGAGAACCTTGTATCCATTCTTTTTCTGAAACATAAAATGAAGGCATATTTCAAGTTTCCTTAACCTACACTCACCAGTCCTATATGAATAAGTTTCTTTGTAAACATAAAGAGAAGGTATATTTTTTAATGTTTAGGTTCCAAGAAAGACTCAAGATATTTATAAGCGGCTGTCATCCTGACAGAAATATAAATATTACATACTATCAAAGACAGTTTTTACTCTTTTGACTTATCTACAGTTTATCAGTTTCTAAAGCTTAAATCTCTTCTGAATCAGTTTCAGGATCTACCCATAACTTTGATTTCAGTTGTTGGCAAGACAATTTAACATCTAAAATGACTGGAATATTTAAGTTGCCATAAAATGGCCCTTTAGAGAATTCTTGTTATTGCATAATTTTCATGTCACCATTTTCTATATTTAGCTACGGAAGGAAATTGTAGAGGTTCAGTCTACAATTACCTTGGTTAAAAAGCATCATGAAGAAGAGGATGAAGAAGAAGAAGAAGTAGCAGTAAAAACTCCCAACTTGCCCAATTACCTGCTTGGCAGTCTGAGTACTGATTTTGGTGTACAAGCCTCTTTGTTGTCAAGCCAATTGGAACTTCATTCCAGAGAGGAGAAAATAGACCAAATTATATTACTGAAAGTAGGTGAATTTTTTTCTTTATCCTCTAAAATCTCTAAAACTTCCCATGAGGCATCTTCCAAAGGCTCAAATTGAAATCTAATGCTAATCAAATGATGTCTTTAAGGTACATAGAGAAATATCCAGGTGGCTAGTATGTCCATGTTCTTCAAACGGAACTTGTGTATAAGGGTTACTTACATCTATTTGGACTGGGTTCTATGATAACAGGTTTTCTGAAGAATACCTACCCTGGCTGACACCACAAACAAACTATTCTATTTAGATCTTTAGTAACCTCAAAGATAAAAGAGATCCTTGAATGCCATCTTGTAGGTAACTCAAATGTCCCTTAGGACCTCCTTGTAAGATCAAAATGTGATTGCTTATCTATCCCCTTAACCTGGAGAAATACAATTTCCTCTCTAAGACATCCAAAACTTCTCTTTGGGGACTTAGGAATCAGGTGCAGTATCCCGCAAGTTCTAAGCTCCTACTCCTTACGCTCCACTGAATGAGTAAGTCTTAGAACACATCTGTATACGCCTACCAAAAGCTTTTGAAATGTCAGTGACAAATTCCACCAGTGTGGATGATTCGAAATTTAATGGCCGCTCCTATTCCTGAAAGTTCACCAACCATATCTGTCATTTGAGTTCCAGCCTTCTACCATGATACTCTGCTCTCTCTTCCTATGTTTTTTTCATTTCTTCTTCCCCTCCAACCCCTGAAATTCCCGTGCATTTATACCCAAAACTGTTTAGTCATCTCTTTTGTTGCTCAGCTTTTGCTGACTCATGCCCTCAGTGTCTCACCTTTCTGCTGTTTTATTAAGGCATTTTCCCACAAGAAGGTTACTTTCAGCCCAAGAGAAATTCTGGTGTCAGCTGTAAAGATGAGTTTTCTACCTGCTTTAATGGTTTCATCTTCAGTAGGATAGATAAATAGACTGACGGTAAAATAAAGGCTACTTTGAGCTGACCATCATTCTACTCACCAGCACAGGTGGGAGCAATCCACTTGGACCCACTGCCACCTGGACCACTGGTTGATCCAGCTAGCCTGGTTAGGTCCCCTTCCTACCTGAGAATGATCAGACCATACAGAAGGGGAATATTGTGTGTGGTTGTGCTTTTCTGGGAAATTCTCCAAACGACCTCTATAGGCCATCATTTCCTTACCACATCTCCCCCAAACAAGGTTTCAAAGGAAAGCCATTTCCCCACTTAAACATCACATATCACTTTAAACATTTTGTGATGGATTTTTTTTTTTTAAGATCATATACAGAAGTTGAGAGAATAGCCCAAAGAGTCTCCAAGTATCTGTCATCTACTTCAGCATTTATCAGCATACCTGTGTACTGAGCTACAGCTTCCCTTTCAGGAAGTAGATTGTGGTATAACAGGGTATCGCCTTAACCCTCCCCATGGTAGGATGCCACTGTGGATTAGTGAACCAAGAAACGACTTACTATAAACTGTATTTCAGAAAGATTAACTTCCTGATAATTTATAAAGTGATTTTGGAAGGAAAGTAAAGCCATGGGACCATGTTACTAGTGATGATCTGTAACATGTCATATGTTCTCAGTATCACATTGATATTTCAGGATGTCATTTACAAGGTAAAAACTGCTTTCAACCGTGAGTTTAATGCTGCATATAAACAAAAGGAGTATGAAGTTGCCCGTGTGAAGGAAAGAAATGTAAGAATTCAAGAAATTATTTTAGATCTGGACTTGGAAGAAGTGGTCTGGCAACCAGAATTTGATGATTGTGAGAAGCCAGAGAGGACCCTAGTTGTGGAAAACAAAGAGGTACTGGCTGTGTTATCCCTTTCCTTTTCTCTCAGGACATTTTCTCACATTCTTACTTATTTATCTCCTTGTGTGCACTACTAGAAGTGAGTGTATCAGGTGGTATTCTCAGTTACAAGAAACAAAAAGTTGACATTGCCTCAGCAATAATGAGAATTTCTTTTGGAATCCTGTGGAATCTAGGGAAGATTTGGAAGCCTAGAGAGAAGCAGGGACCAAAGACTGGAATCTTGCGGGGAGTCAAGAAGCCCACTTTCTTAATCTCTTAGCTCACTTCTTTCTGCATTTCACCTTCCTCTAGCAGTTTCTACTTTATTTCTCCTCCTTCAAGTGGATAGCTGTTCCAAATGAGAACCTCTTAGTCCTAATTCCACATTTGACTAGCTTAAGTCCAGTGCCTATATCAGAAAAGGTTGGATCACATTGTGGAAGAGAGCCTGATGAAGCTTCGATAATTATCTGGGTCATTGAAGCAGAACAGAATGGACATGAGAAAAGGGAGGCTAAATGGTCAGTCTTTTTTTTTTTTTTTTAAGGAGAGAATGTGAGGCGGGGCCAGGGGGCGGTGCTGTGGGAGAGGGAGAGAGAAAAGAGAGAGAGAGGGAGAGAGAGAGAGCCTTAAACAGGCTCCATGATTAGTCCAAGGGCCAACATGGGGCTCGATTTTACCACCCTGAGGTCATGATCTGAGCAGAAATCAATGCTTAACCAACCGAGCCACCCAGATACCCCACTGGTCAGCCTTCTTAAATAAGGTGATTGCCTGGGGGCACCTGGGTGGCTAAGTTGTTAAGCGTCTGCCTTTGCCTGGGTTCATAATCCCAGGGTCCTGGGATGGAGCCCAACATTTCACTCCCTGCTCAGCAGGAAGCCTGCTTCTCCCTCTCCCACACCCTCTGCTTGTGTTCCCTCTCTGCTGTATGTATCTCTCTCTGTCAAATAAATTAATAAACTCTTTTTTTTAAGTGTTTGTCCAGAGGTGGTTACAAGTAGATGCTTAAAGAAAATAATTAACTAAATTAAAATACTAAAAGAAGGAGGAGGAGGAGGAGGAGGAGGAGGAGGAGGAGGAGGAGGAGGAAGAGGAGGAAGAAGGGACCAAAGACTGGAATCTTACGGGATTCCAAAAAGAAGAAAATCCTTGCTTATATGAGACCAGCTTGATTGCTTTGAGACAAAAGCTAATGGTGTTGCTTAGAAATAAGAGCAAACATACAGTCCTTGTACCCCCTTACAAGGTAGATACTAATGTCTCCTCTGTTTTACAATAAGGAAACTAAGGCATAGAGAGGTTAAGTAGCTTGACCACAGTTAGAAAGCTAGTAAGTGACAGAGTTGGGGTCTGAATGCAAATCCTTATCCTTTAGAGTACGTCTTCATCTCTAGAGTCCTTTGAACTTGTTTAAGGAAATTATTTCTTCCAGAACCAGACTTTTGCCATGTAACCTAAGACTCTGGAGGACAGTGAGAGAGAGCTAAGACCTCACTCTGTGGCTCTCACCAAGATCCTACTTCGGGCAGTCTTCTGTATGTGCATAATTAACCTCACCACACTTGCTTCTCCTCTAATCCCTTCTACAACAGGAGAGTGACCCTGTTACTGACCAAACTTATGTCTTTCCCTTGCTTAAACCCCTGCAGTGGCTGCTCATTTCACTTCAGATAACAAGCCCCTTTGTGACCGCCTGTTATGGCCCTTTCCTTTTCAGCTGCTCTCATTGCCTTACTCTGGGCTGGCCACACTTGCGTTCCCACAGTTCCTTGAATGCTCCAAGCTTCTGACCTCTCAGGACCCCATCCTACAGGATTTGGCTTAGATGAAGCTCCTTCGAACCATTTTCCTGCCCCCTCCCATCAAAATCAGATTCATTATAATCTCTTTAATGATGGAGAAGAGCTTTGAGAGTTAATAGAGAAGTAACGATCAATTTTCCCAACACTCTCATTTTAGATCTCATCTTTATTCCAAGATAGGAAATTGATTATGAAATCTGGATGGTTCCTTTATCCTCTTGAAACCTCCTCCCTGGTGTGTGGAAGAGAGATTTGGTTTAAGTTTTGTAAGAACAACAGCAGGAAACTACATTTTCTCTTTCAGATTACAGCCCAGAAGTTTCTTAATCCATGGCGGAAAGCCAAAGCAGAATTGACTGTGACCCGTGGAATGGAGCGATGGCTTCTGACACTGGTATGCAATGTTGCTCAAATGTACCTAAGACCCTCTTTCCTTTAGGGATACTTATTCCTAATTTGGTTGAATAGTCTTGTACTTTTCTCCACTATAGAAACATATCAGGGCATTTGTCATGGTCAGAGGTCCCTGGAATCTCAGTTGCTCTCTTTTCTTCCCTTCATGCCATTTGTCACCCTCCCCAATTCTAAATGCAGTCATCCTAACATTGGATGTGAGATGGCCTCTGGTTCTGTTCTGTCAGAGGGCCATATCTCTGTCTTAGCTGCCCTCCCTGACCCTGGCTCTTTTCCAGGGCCCTGACATAAGGCGCCGAGCCCTGATGGACATGATGGGAGGAGTTCTGGAAGTCAAGAAGGAAGATATTTTGAGAATGGTGAGATTCTTGGACATTCTTACGGAAGATGGAATGGGGTAGGGAGAGCTACTCAAATTTGATCATTCTTGTCTACACTGGCCTGAGTTTTAGAAATTCTACAGCAACAAATGTACAACCTCCCAGTACCTCATAAACATACCAGATTAGGTAAATAAGAAATATGAAACAATGGACTTGCCTCCCCATCTTACATAATGCAAGCAAAAGAACAAAACAAACAGCCTTGGTGGTTTTTGGTCTCTATAGAAAGCAGTGAGGTTGCATCCGGGATTCTCTGGATGTAGCAAGAAACATTCTTTTTGGTACGTGCCTTAGGTGTCCCTGGAGTCCAGGTGTAGTTCTCGCAATGAAGATACCAACATACATCTCTGAACCTGTCACCTAAGAGTCTCTGTACATCCCAGATTGCCCACTCTTGCTTATGCCACAGAAAAACAGTTGTAACTTTTCTCATACCCTCTCATCAAAGTGTCAGGCCATTGTCGTGCCAAGGTGAAGAACTATATCCCTTGAAAGGGCTCTTTTTTTTTTTTTTTAAACTGTCATTACCATTAAAAACTCTGACCTTTTCCTGTACTGCTGAATTTATGTTTGAGCCACAGTGCCTGTTTCCTTTTTATCTTCAGGTGATTCCTCAGCCTGCTTTCATGACAAAACCCGATGCTCTGTGGTCTGAAGAGGAGAGGAAACAATTCAAAGACTATGAGAAGAAAGTCAAAGAGTTAAATGAAGAAAGAGATAAGTACAGAAAGGTCAGAAGAGGAAAGAATTAATATGCCCTACTAAGGTTTTGTTTCAGTATCTTTTCAACTTAAGTGTTCTTTATTCCCTTAGTGTTGTGAGTAGCTTAAGGATACTGTTTCAACTTAAATTCTCAAGAAAATTCCAGAGTAGAGATAAGTGGGTAGAGATAAGTTTGAAGAGTTAACACAATTCAAAGCAAAAAGAATGTATTGCAATATTTTTTAAAGTTCTTTTTAACTTCAACATTTCCCAGATTGTTACAGTTCATTTGGTCCTCCATTCATTCTTCAAATGTTTAATGAACATCTATTAGCATATATTAGACACTGCTCTGTATCTTCTACATCTGTTTGAGTTCAGTAATAGCTCCCGCTTGATTTCCTCCGAGTCTCAAGGAAAGGACTTGACTGAAGAATAACACAATCAACAGCACATACTTTACAGTTCCACCTTGAGATATGTGCAAAGCAGTTCTTCTCCTACTGTTATCTCCTGGCATCGAAAGAAACATTCCTACATTAAAATTCCTTACAATTCACAGACCTGTGCCCCTGAAACAAATTATACATTATATATTAATTTTTAAAAAAGAAAATGGGGTGCCTGGGTGGCTCAGTGGGTTAAAGCCTCTGCCCTCAGCTCAGGTCATGATCTCAGGGTCCTGGGATCGAGGCCGGCATTGGGGGAGTCTCTGCTCAGCAGGGAGCCTGCTTCCTTCTCTCTCTCTGACTACCTTCTGCCTACTTGTGATCTCTCTCTCTCTCTCTCTCTCTCTCTCTGTTAGAAAGAGAAAGAAAGAAAGAAAGAAAGAAAGAAAGAAAGAAAGAAAGAAGGAAAGAGAAAATGGAAAAAAGAAAATTGCTTATATTTACAATAGAGCTATAAAAGCTTACGGTATACAACCAAATAAAAAATATCTATTCCTCTGTGAAGGAGGTGAAATCATGTCATTATTTGAGGCAGGGCAGTCTGTGACCTTTATAGTGCCTGGATCTCCTGAGCAACTTCTTTGGTCCTATTGTAACCTGTTCCCATTCTTATTCACTGCATTCCTCTAACAGTGTCCACACATTTCATCCTAAGATAGTTTTTCCCAAAAAGCCAAAATGAGCAGTCTTGAATGCAGTAAAAATTTCAGGCGGTTAAGAAGTATAGATGCCTAAAGTGGTGGGTGGCATTTATTCCACGGTCTCATATCGTGAAATAGTCTGCTGCCTACACTCTCACCTCCCAGCTCCATGGTCATCCTCAGCAGGTAAAAGCTAGCTGTGGCAAAGCCAGTGCTCAGCCTTCTCTGCACCTGCGCCAGCCAGCACAAAATGGGTAAAGAAAAAAATAGTGATGGTTTTCCCTCTAATGACCTTAATCTTTATTGAGTCTTTAGAATTGTTCAGTGATGCTATTCTATTTCCTCACCGCCAGCTTAGCCCACCATCTAGGGGATGTTGTCAAAAATGTAGAGTTGATTCTGTCATTTTGAAGAAATGGAAGGATCCTGAGATTTCTAACAGGCAGCCTGTGGTATGGCCCGCCACTGGTCAGAGAACAACGCTTTAAGTAGCAAGACCCTGGAGGAGCATGCCTCACGGTCTCCTCTGTCTCCAAACTTCCAACACCTGACCCCCTTGGCTCACTAACCTTATTTTCTATTTCACTGGGAGGAGAGAAGCAACTAGAAGAGATTTTCCTTACTCTTCTACCACCACATCTACTCCCTGCCTGCATGGAATCCATCGGCTCTGCCTTTCTGTTTCTTAGGGATGAAATGGCCTGGCACCTGCCGAAGCCCAGTCCTCTACTTGTGCACCTGGTCCCATCCCATTCTGGCAACATGCCCCTTTTTCCCACATCAATTTTCCCTCCACTATAGACATATGTTGTAATATACATTGGATACATCTTTCATTGTATAGGAAAGGAAATGAAATGGAAAAAAAAAGATTTCTTTCAAGAGGATTCTGGAATTCTTTCTACTATTCTTGTGACTTTTGAGTTAGTCTGAATTTATTTCAAAGTAAATAAAGTTGAAAGGGGAAAAACATTCCCAGACCGCACTTTCCTCTCAGTCCATGGCCCACTATCTCTTCAGAAAACCCTTAGAAAAATCTGTGTTCACTGTCTCCAATTTCTCTTTTCTCAGTCTTTGGAGAAACCTTTATAGTATGGAAAATGTCAAACATAGAAAAATGTAGAGAGAATAATATAACAACCTCCTTATCGAGCCTCAACGATTATCAAATCATGGCAAATCTTATTTTGTTTTATATCTCCACCAGTTTTCCTAATACTAGATTATTTTTTGCCAATTTTTATTTTATAATTATTCAAATGTACAGAAATGCTGCATGAGTAGTAGCATCTATATACCATATACCTATGTCAATAGTGCATCCATATTCTGTATATCTGGTATACCTGTACAATATACCTACACCCACCAACTTTTAATATTGCCACATTTGTTTTTTTGTAGTTTTCTCCTGAATTATATATATATATATATATATATATATATATAAAATATCAAAACTCCATACAATTACATCGCTTCCAATTCCAATTCAACATACCATAGGTTCCTCTCTCTTTCCCTGGTTTAACATTTAGGTCTCCTTTCTCAGTGCAAGCTCTAGTTCCCCAAATATAAGTATATTTCTTCATTTGCTCAGTCGTACAATATACATGTAAAGCCTCTACCAGAAATAGAAACAAAACTTTTTGGTAGGTTTTAAGATTTCTGTGCACCTCTTTTTGTTCTTAGGATATATCCCATGGGGGGCAGACCACCTGCACATTATATTCAGAATTTATTTAGACTAATCCTTTTTTTCCCTTCTGTGCAGATAACATTATCAACTTGATATAAAGTTCTTCATGCAGCACTATTCTTATTTCAGGGGGAAGAGGCCAGTGTGTCTTCTGATTTTTTTCATTTTCTTTTGTTTCTACAAAATCCTTAATCTTCACTCCTTCCTTTCTTTCCTTTCACCCAAGTCTCCAAGAGGCACCTCCCTCTTCTGCGCTGCCTCACTCTCCCCAGAAGCAGCACTGCCTGAGACTGCATCTCTGGTCCCTTCTTTATGATTTTCCAGGAGCTCCTCTTTGGGCACCACAACAACTCCCACCTTCATGCAAGCACCGTCACCTTTACCTGACTTATGGCATTAGTTTCCCTGCCCTCTCCCTCCCCTGATCTGTACCCCTCCCGTTTTACCTTGCACCATTCTCCTGGTCCTTAACTGTGTTCACTGTCCCAGCTCCACTCACCTCCTTGGTGTTCCCCGAAGATACCCAGCGTACTTGATGCCAGCATCCACAGCTTATTCTTGCCATGGGCCCTTGACATGCTGTGGCCATTCCCTGGGGTGCTCTCACCCCATTTAGCCATGCAACTTGCTGCCTCACGTCTTTTAGATCTCTACTCGGTTGTCATCTCATCTTCCTACATAACATGGCAAACTCTCTCTCCTCCAGTCCCACTCTCCTCCCCACCCCCCCACTTTGTTGTTCTCCAGAGTGCTCATCCCCACTGGCCTACCTCATCCATTCTTGTTTACA
>PITA01034975.1:0-10992 GCA_004023965.1 Spilogale gracilis
CCAGAGCTGGTGGAGCAGAGACCCCTGACCCTTCAGACCCCAGAGCTGGGGGAGCACAGACCCCCGGCCCTTCAGACCCCAGAGCTGGGGGAGCACAGACCCCCGGCCCTTCAGACCCCAGAGCTGGGGTAGCAGACCCCTGGCCCCGGCGTCTGTGGCAGAAGGGAAGACCTGGGCCATGAAATTCTTCACTCAAGGTCCCGCCACGGGTGGCAGAAGTGACCTCTTGCAACCCTGCTTCTAATGCTATCACAGTGGGTCACCCCGTCCTTCCTAAGCCTGTGCTCTCAAGTCCCCTGCCAAACGTAATTTAGTACCCTCTGTCACTCTCTCTCTCCTATTCATACAGGTTTCCCTCTTGCCCCAAGTCAGAGAAATCACGCAAATATGTTCAAACAACATGTAATTATTTTCTCAGCAATTAGCAAAATCCCAGGTTCTGGCATTTCTGATAGGTTCTAGAATAAATCTGCGGTAACGGCCAAAACTAGACCACAAACTAAAAAAACAATAACCCACATTTCACTGATTCTACAAGACCTTCTCCCCATATTTTACTGTCTCAGAAATCTGATTACACCTTACAACTAATAGTTCAATGCTACAGCACAGCTTAAATGAAGTATTGCTTTAGTTTTATTAGAGGTTTGTTACAAAATGGTCTCAGATCATAGTCACTAACTTTGTAGTAACATATAGTAACAGATGGTAATTATACTTACCATGGTGAGCACTGAGAAATGTAAAGTTACTGAATCACAGCTGTACATCTGAAACTAATATAACATTAGATGTCAACTCTACTTGAATTATGCATTTTTCTTGTTATTACTTCTTACTTACGTTATCTCTATACCCGATGTGAGGCTCAAATTTACAACCCCAAGAGTAGCAAGCTCCACCAACCGAGCCAGGCAGGCGCCTCAATGATACATTTTTCTAAATAGGTGTGTTTTACACTCAATGAAATACTATCGTAAAAAAAACAGTCAATGAAAATTACACTCAGTGAAAGAGCCAACAGAAATTACTAACAGCTGTACATTACCTGTTAGTGTCAAACAGATCTTCGGGCTGGGTAAGATGTCTCAAATATGAAAACAGACATGATCCAGAAAAGAAAAAACGAATAAAGTGGACCTCATCTAAGTAAGAAAGGAGGTGCTCTGTGAAAGACACTGTTTAAAGAATGAAAAGACAAGCCACTGGCTAAGATACAATATTTGCAAGCGTCATACCTAATAAAGGACTTGTATCAGGAATACATGTGATAGGCATGTTCAACTCTCAACACGAAAAATATAACTCAATTTTTAGCAAATGGGCAAATGGACCCTTTACCAAAGAGGGCCTCTAGATGCCAAATGAACATGAAAAGATGCTCAACACCCTTAGTCACCAGGGAAATGCAAATTAAAACCAGAGAAGGTGCCACTACACACCTACTGAAATGGAAACTAAGTGGATAAATCCATCAAGCACCATGACCCAGCAGAATCAAGTCTAGCTTGATTCTAGAGCAGAGTAACTAGGCCTCCCATATCACTGGGGAAAAAACAAAATGATAAAGCCACTTTGGCTGTCAATTTGTTATGAAGATAACTATGTACTTACTTACCATATACCATCTAGCACACTCAAGCCTAGGCACTTACGAAGAGAAATGAAAGTGTGTATTTCCATGAAAGCCCCCTGTGAAGGCCCCAGGATGAGTGATCACTCAGGAGCAAAGGGAATGTGAGACCCGGGGTCTACTGGCAACAGAGGAAGAAAAATGACCGAGGCCAGATGCAAACCAGTAGAGGGAAGAGGACGGGGTGCTGGCAGAGACCCTTACCTGGACAGGGCACCACCCCCTGCCAGTCAGCCTGCTTCCTCAGGTCCCACACTAAGGGACTTCCATAACTATCCAGGAGAACCTCAGCAGGTCTCTGGCCCCAAAGCCCAGACGTCTAACAAATGCCTTTCCTCTGAGTCCTTGCAGCCTGGTATTTCAGCCTGAGTGTGCACTTCTGCCAATTTGGGAGCAAAGAGGAAGTAAGGCACTCAGTGAGCAGACACCAGAGTCTCTACCACACTGGGCAGTGCCTGTTTTCCTGAAGAGAGTAATCAACAAATTCAATCTCTACTATTTCATGCAGTTACTTTATGCCTAGGCCCTATTCACCCCAACAACAATCTCCTTAAGAAAAAATACCTAACTTGTACCCATCTGTATCGGGCACTCAAAAAGCTTTACCTGCTTTGCAGCAGGTACTCAAAAGGTTGTTTCTTGACAAAAAGCTTGTAATTATACATTATACTGCATGTTACTTTATAGGATCTTCTGAGAATTCGGAAGAGAAATATCAGTGAGACACAGAAGATTCAAGAAGTCAAAGTCCTCAAAGCAAGGCATAATTGAACAGCCACGTGCTGATTCAAGCAGGAGAATAACCAAATCAAAGTGGCTTCAAGACATTTTGTGTCTGACCGTAGAAAGGGGAATGCTGGGTCAGGGGACCAACAGGTGGGACACAACACAAAGACAGAAAAGTGGAACTCAGGGGGACAACTGGCAATAAAAATGTTTGGTTTTTTTTAAAGATTTTATTTATTTAGTTGACACAGAGAGAGATCACAAATAGGCAGAGGCAGGCAAAGAAAGAGGGGGAAGCAGGCTCCCTGCTGAGTAGAGAGCCCGATGTGGGACTCAATCCCAAAACCCTGAGATCATGACCTGAGCCAAAGGCAGAGGCTCAACCCTCTGAGCCACCAATAGAAATGTTTTTAAAGGGGCGTCTGTATGGCTCAGTTGTTAAGTGTCTGCCTCCGGCTCAGGTCATGATCCTGGGGTCCTGGGATTGAGCCCTGCATCGGGCTCCCTGCTCAGTGGGAAGCTTGCTTCCCCCTCTCCCACTCCCCTGCTTGTGTTCCCTCTCTCGCCGTCTCTCTGTCAAATAAATAACTAAAATCTTTAAAAAAAAAAAAAAAGAAAGAAAGAAAGAAAAATGTTTTTAAGGAAAACTGTGACAGCACAATGACTGACTAGTAATAGGAAAAAATTTTAAAGCCAAAAGTACAGGGCCAAGAAGGCTTGGGCAAATGGAGGGGAGAGGGGAGAGTGGCAGGGTGGTGGAGACTGGGACACAGTTTTATCAAGTCTGGGACATGCCGAGCTTCGTACTGATGAGGGTGCTGGTGTCAAAGACGGCTGGGTGGTAGGAAAGGTTTTCCAGAAGAAAACACTTTAATAAGGAGAATTTAGCTTCAATCTGCTTAGGTTTGAAGTTTCAAATTATTATAAATTATGTTCCTCATCTCAAAGATACATATATTTTTTTAAGATTTGACTTATTTGAATAGGAGAGAAAGAGAACGAGTGTGTGCATGCACACAGGAGTGGGGGGAGGGGCACAGGGAGAAGCGGACTCCCCACTGAGCAGGGAGCCTGACACGGGGCTCGATCCCAGGACCCTGAGATCATGACCTGAGCCGAAGGCAGATGCCTAACCGACTGAGCCCCCCAAACAACCATCACAGATCCGTGTTTTTAATGAACCTTCTGAAACCAGGATGAACCTTCAACATACATAATGACATGGCCATTCTTTTTACTCAGAATAGTTATAAATTCAAGGCCCTTCTTACGTGAGTGGCATCTTATGACCAAGGACAAATAGTAGTTTCACTATATCACATTCTCAACTTTACATACAGAAAACTCTCAAAGTAACAACGACTCTACACTATAAAGCATTTAACTTTGTTTTTCTTTCTCTTTCCCTGAATGCTGACATTACATACACACCCCTTTTCATCAGTGATCCCAGGACATGTGATGTCCTCAGAACTGAAGTGACACTTATCCCCCAACTTCTGAGAAAATATAAAATTCAATTACAAAAATACATACCACTTTCTTTCCAGAAGGTTCCCAAAGAGAAATATCGCCCCATGATGTATTAAAAAAGTACTTCTCTCCTGGATCAAAGCCTTTAAGGTCCTTTTTAAAAAGAGAGAAAAAGAGAGATCATTAAGCAATTTCAGAAAATAAAGAAATATTTAATAACCTGAAGAGATTATGTAGCATCTAAGAAATCTGCATGGGAAACTGAAATGAGAACACAGCCCATGAGCAGCAGGCTGTGGCAGAGTACCCCTAAAGCAAGAGAAAGGAGGAAAAGGCTGAAATAATCCAGTTAAAAATTAAAGTTTTAAAGTACTTAAATATTAGTTTTATAAGAAATAAACATACGAGATTTCCCACCAATAATTATTTATTTATTTTTATTTATTTTCTGACATATTATTTATTTATTTGACAAGAGAGACACAGCAAGAGAGGGAACACAAGCAGGAGTGGGAAAGGGAGAAGCAGGCTTCCCGCC
Organism: Spilogale gracilis; assembly: GCA_004023965.1. NCBI lineage: Eukaryota > Metazoa > Chordata > Mammalia > Carnivora > Mephitidae > Spilogale > Spilogale gracilis. The sequence continues at coordinate 4,371 of PITA01034975.1, forward strand.
AAGTAGGGAGCCCGATGTGGGGCTCGATCCCAGGACCCTGGGATCATGACCTGAGCCGAAGGCAGACACCCAGTGCCTGAGCCCCCCCGGCGCCCCTCCCAGCAATACTTTGTAGAAGAGCAAAGCTGCAGGAGTGAAAGCCGTCTTCCACCAATGGTGAGCACATGGGAGGGTTTCCCAGGGAGACTATAAAGTGGGAGCTCCCAGTGTGTGCCCAAACTCATAACCCCAAGATCAAGAGTCACATGCTCTAACAACTGAGCCAGTCAGGCGACCCCTGTAAGGATCTTCTATGCAAAGCAGTATATTAGAAAGGTAAACAAAAACATATAGCTAATAAGCCAATAATGGACTTAAAATGGAATCATAAAAAATATTCAATCATGGGCGCCTGGGGGCTCAGTGGGTTAAAGCCTCTGCCTTCAGCTCAGGTCATGATCTCAGGGGATCGAGGCCCGCATCGGGCTCTCTGCTCACCGGGAGCCTGCTTCCTCCTCTTTCTCTGCCTGCCTCTCTGTCTACCTGTGATCTCTTTCTCTGTCAAATAAATAAATAAAATCTTAAAAAAAAAAAATATTCAATCCAGAAGAAAGCAAAGAAAGAATAAAAAAGAAAAACAGAAGAGAGAAGTAAAAACAAACAGCAGGATGGGAGATTTAAATGCAACCACATCAATAAGCACTAACTAATATTAAGTAACAGGGGCTAGAAACTTCCCGTAAGGTAAAGGCCAGATAGAAGTATTTGGGCCTTCACGGGCCATTCAGGCTCTCACACAGCTCCACGCCACGGGCACCAGCAAGCATTCCTAGAAATGTTATTTACAAAGCAGACAGCAAGCCAGGTTTGGCTCACAAACCATAATTCGCTTACCCCTGGTCTAAATATTTAAATTAAGAGGCACAGGCTATCAGACCAGGCAAACAAAAACAAGATCCAATTACATGCTGCCCACAAAAATCTCACTTTAAATATAAAGACAAAGACAGGTGAGAGGTAAAAAGACAGAAAGAGATGTGTCATGCTGTCACGAATCAAAAGAAAGCTGGAGGAATTACACGACCACCACATGAGTACATTTCAGGGGGAAAAAGGAATATGAGCCTGGGCTGGAAGTCCCTTTCTAACAGGAACGGGGTCAATTCATTAGCTGGACAGAGCGCCTGAGAAAGAGAAAGTGCATGAGGCAAAACTGACTGAACTGAAAAGAGAAAGAATCAAATCCAAACTTATAGTGGGAGACAGCAACACGCCCTCTTCTCTCAGTGAGTGGTAGAACACTCGCACAAAAATCAGGAAGGATAGAAGGAAGCGGACACAGGGACACCTAGGTGGCTCAGCTGTTCAAGTGGCTGCCTTCGGCTCGGGTCCTAATCCTAGGGTCCCGGGATCGAGTCCTGCTGAGCAGGGAGCCTGCTTCTCCTTCTCCCTCTGCTTGGGCTCTATCAAATAAATAAAATCTTAAAAGAAAAAAAGGACTGAACACAATCAAGCAGCCTGACCTAATGTTGACAGACTTTGCACCCAGTAAGAGCGAATGCACACGGAACACCCACCAAGACAGAGTCATGCAGAGTCATAAAATAAGTCTCAATGGATCTAAAAGGACTAAAATAATTACAAAGTATGGTCTCTAGCTAAAGCAAAAAATTCAACAGAAATCTGTAACATAAGGTAACAAAAGGTATCCAGAAACTCCCCAAATACTAGAAATTAAACATGCTTCTAATCCATGATTCAAAAAGAAATCTGGAGTGAAATAAGACAATATTTCAAAACTGAATGTAAGTGAAAACATAGGAAATCAAATCTGTGGGATGCTTCTAAAGTAATGCATAAAGGGAAATTTACAGCATTAAGCACTGAGAAAACAAAGACCTAAAAAACAAGATCACTACAGCTCCTACAGATAAGAAAATAATAAGAACTTTATGCCAATAAATATTACAATTACAATACAAATTTTGATGATAAATTCTTCAAAAGACAAACTACCAAAGCTCAAAACAAACTTGATAACACGATAGCCGGTATCTAATCAGGAAACTGAATTCATTATTAAAACCTTCCCTCAAAAGTAGGACACCTGCGTGGCTCAGTCAGTTGAGGGTCTACTTGGGTTCAGGTCATGATCTCAGGGTCATGAGATCGAACCCCACATGGGACTCCAGGCTCAGCGGGGAATCTGCTTGAGATTCTCTCCCTCCCTCTCTGCCTCTACCCCGTACCCTCCTCTGGCCATGCTCATGCTCTCTCTACACATATAAAAAATAAAATAAAACAAAAACAAAAGCTTCCCACGAAGAAAACTCCAGGGGCCTTGTCACCTCTAGATGGCTTTGTCAGGAATTCTTTTAAACATTTACAGAAGAAACATCATCAATTCACAAACTTCCAGAAACTAAAAAGAAGCAATTCCCAGTTCATTTCGTGAGGCCAGAATTACTCTCACACCAAAACTAGACAAAGATATTACAAAAAACTAAAACTACAGACTACATTACTCAAGAGCATGGATGTAAAAATCCTTAACAAAAATTTTACAAATCAATCCAACATATAAAAAAAAAAAAAAACCAAGTAGAATTACTCTCAGAGATACAGATTGATTTAGAGTTTATTTTTTAAAAATGAAAATGAAACCACGTTGTTCACTATATTAGGCTTAAAAGACAATTACCTTTTTTTTTAAATTTTATTTATTTATTTGACAGAGAGAGAGGTCACAAGTAGACAGAGAGGAGGCAGAGAGAGAGGAGGAAGCAGGCTCCCTGCTGAGCAGAGAGCCTGCCGCGGGCCTCAATCCCAGGACCCCGGGATCATGACCTGAGCCGAAGGCAGAGGCTTTAACCCACTGAGCCACCCAGGTGTCCAAACAATTATCTTGATATAGAAGAATCACTTTAACAAAATTCAACATCTACCCATAATTTTTGCTCTCACCAAGGTAGGAATAAGGAACTTCCTCAACCTGAAAAAAGGACCCACAGAAAACTAACAATCACACTGGTAACATAATGAACATTCTGATTGCTACTGTAATGCAGCTTTATTTCAAAAAACATTTTTTAAAGATTCTATTTATTTGACAGAGAGCACAAGTAGGTAGAGTGGCAGGGAGAGGGAAACAGAGAAGGAGAAGCAAGCTCCCCTGAGGAGAGAGCCCGTCATGGGGCTCGATCCCAGGACCCTGAGATCATGATCTATGCCGAAGGCAGACGCTTAACTGACTAAGCCACCCAGGCACCCCTTTATTTCAAAATTTTTTAAAAAACCAATTCCACATATGGTAAGAGTACAACTGAAACCCTCACACAGTACTGACAGGAGTGTAGAATCATACAACAGCCATTGCCCATAAAACTACACAGATGTTCACAAAAATACTTTTATAAGGAGAAACTTACTCATAATAACCAAAAACTGGGAACAGCTGAGGTGTCCACCATGGGGAGAAAGGACCAATAAACTAATCCCTCCATGTAACAGAATACTGCAACCACACAGAAAAATCTTTCACAGGAGCACATCTAATTTCATTTACATAAAACTGCAGAATAAGCAAATCTAATTTATAGTACAAAATTTCAGATCAGTGGTAGCCAGTGGAGTGGGGACAAGGACTGACCAAAACAGGGCCTGAGGAAAACTTTCTGGAACAATGGAATGTCCTCTATCTTTATTTTTTTTAATATTATTTATTTATTTATTTATTTGGTGGAGAGTGAGAGCACAGGCAGAAAGGAGAGGGAGAAGCAGACTCCCCACCCAGCAGGGGGCCGATGTGGGGCTGGTCCCAGGACTGCACGATCATGACCTGAGCCAAAGGCAGTCGCTTAACCAACTGAGCCACCCAGGCACCCCTGCAGGTTTGAATTTTTTATAGAAAATACTGAGCCTGGGTGGCTCAATCGTTGGGTGTCTGCCTTCGGGCTTGGGTCGTGGTCCTGGGGTTCTGGGACAGAGCCCTGCATCAGGCTCCCTGCTTGGCAGGAAGCCTGCTTCTCCCTCTCTCACTCCCCCTGCTTGTGTTCACTCTCTTGCTGTGTCTCTGTCAAATAAATAAATAAAATCTTAAAAAAAAAAGAAAGAACGAAAATACTGGGAAAGGAAGACACAGCAATGTTTTGGCACAGGAGATAAGGAAAGGGGCTTTAGAGGAGGCAGTGTTCTCCAATACCAGACGCAGGAGGAAGGAAAAAAAGCTAGTAAGAAAAAAACCCGTTATTAGAAAATAAACAGAAGATACTAAACATATTTCAACATATTTTTAGATATAAAGTAAGATGTAGAAACAGGTTAATAACCCTTTGAACATCTCTTTATACACATATAGATAGGCCCCTAAAGACTGCTCGCTCTAGGGCTTGGGTTCAGGACAGGACAATTTGTAAGCACTGGTTTAAGTGTCTCAATCTAATCTATGACTCGGTGCCCAGAGGTTAAGTGAAGGGTCACCTGCAGAAATGACCACTCTGAACAGGACAACAAGGAAATAAACTTGATACAGTGAAGAACCAAGAATAAGTATTACCTAATAAACAGAAAAATATTCTATGTTCTTGGGTAGCGATACTGTTAAGGTATCAATACCAAAGGGACCTAAAACACAATCCCTGTCGAAATTCCAAGTCTCTTTAGCAGAAACGGAAAACCTAAGCCTCAAATTCATATGGAATTGCAATGGTCCCAAATAGCCAAAACAATACTGAAAGGAGAAAAAAAAAGAAAAAAAAAAAGAACAGAGTTGGAAGGCTCACACTTACTACAAAGGGGGAGTAATGATCAGGGTAGGGGCACCTGCTGGCTCATTCAGTGGAGCATGCGACTCTTGATCTTGGGACTGTAGGTTCAAGCCCCAGGTTGGGTTACTTAAAAATAAAATCTTAAAAACTCCTGAAGCGTAGTACCAGCATAAGGACACACAGACCAAACGAACAGAGCTGAGAGCCCCGAAATAAACACAAACACCCATGGCCGGTGGATTCTGACAAGGATGCCAAATCCATTCAATGAGGGAAAACCAGTCTCTTCAATAAATGGTGTGGGGACAATGAATTTCCACAGGCAAAAGAACAGAGCTGGACGCCTACTTCATACCACATTCAAAAATTAATTCACAATGGATCAACGAGGGGCGCCCAGGTGGCTCAGTTGGTTAAGCATCTGACTTCGGCTCAGGTCATGATCTTGGGGTCCTGAGATGGAGCCCCAGGTCGTGCGCCCTGCTCAGCAGGGGATCTGCTCTCCCTCTCTCTCTGCTGCTCCCCTGCTCCTTTCTCTCTCACTCACTTGCTCACTGTCTCAAATAAAATCCTTTTTTAAAAAATGGATCAATGATTTAAACAAAAAGAAATACAACCATAAACCTCTTAGAAGAAAGCATACAAGACCTGCACGACTGATGGCAGTGGGCTCTCAGATAGGACAGAAAAAGTACCAGCAACGACAGTAACAAAACGTGTAGACAGGACTCGATCACAACTTAAGGTTTTTGTGCATTGAAAGATTCTATTAAAAAGTCAAAAGAAACCTACAAAATGGGATAAAATATCTGCAAATCATATCTAATAAGAGTTTAACAACCAGAATAAAGAACTGCAATTCAACAACAGAAAGATACATAATCTGGTTAAAAACTGGGTAAAGGATTTACACAGAAATCTCTAAGGAAGATATACAAAAGGGCAAAAAAAAACCCCATGAAATAAGTTCAACATCGTCAGCCACTAGGATGACAAGGGAGTGGGGGGGGGGGGCACAGAGAAAATGGCCAGGGTCCCCAGGGAGGCGGCAAGGTGGGCCCGTCACGCGCTGCTGACAGGAGTGGAGAACGGTGAACCACTGTGGAAACAGCTTGGTTGTTCCTCAAAAAGCTCAACATAAAATTATCACGTGACCCAGCAATTCTACTCCTAAAACCCCCAAAACCTGAAAACAGGGGCCCAAAGAGATACTTGTCAGCCAAAGTTCACTGCAGCACCGTCCACGACAGCCGAGACGTGGGATCACCCCCAACGGCTAGCAAGAGATCCGCCGCTCAACAAAATGCAGTGTGTTCATACAAGTCACGGGATCTGGCCACAGAAAGGGACCACATTTTGACACACGCTACGACAGGGACGGAGCCTGAACATGTTAATGTAAGTGCAACATGCCAGATGCGCGTGGGGTGGCGGCACGGCGGGGCGATGCGGGGCGGTGGCTCTGTCCCCCGAGGCCGAGACACCCCGACCCCGACCCCAGGCCGTCCCTGAGCTGTAGGGTGGTGGCACGGCGGGGCGATGCGGGGCGCTGGCTCTGTCCCCCGAGGCCGAGACACCCCGACCGCGACCCCAGGCCGTCCCTGAGCTGTAGGGTGGTGGCACGGCGGGGCAATGCGGGGCGCTGGCTCTGTCCCCCGAGGCCGAGACACCCCGACCCCGACCCCAGGCCGTCCCTGAGCTGCAGGGTGGCGGCACGGCGGGGCGATGCGGGGCGCTGGCTCTGTCCCCCGTGGCCGAGACACCCCGACCCCGACCCCAGGCCGTCCCTGAGCTGTAGGGTGGTGGCACAGCGGGGCGATGCGGGGCGCTGGCTCTGTCCCCCGAGGCCGAGACACCCCGACCCCGACCCCAGGCCG